>MJUU01035243.1:84863-101648 GCA_002080025.1 Modiolus philippinarum
ACGTCATAGAGCCTAAAACGTCATGAAGTTGGTCACATGGGGCGGACACGTTTGTGACGTAGGGCGGACAAACAACAACTGGTGAATCTGAATACCAGAACTCGGATATGGTCTATTAAAATGAATTGGTGAGATCAGGTGCACCAGTATAGTGAGCGTCTCCTGCTTCTAACGAGACATAAAATAGAAAAATACTGTACACAAAGTTACGGACTCATTTATATTTGATACATTAATTAGTTAGGGTTTTATTTTACATCCAGTGAGCAATATTGCCGCTATATCAGGACGAGAAAAAAATAATATTAAAAAAAATATAAATAAAAGTAGAAAGAAATGAAAGTGTAAGGTACGATGATTTAAGTCGACACTTGAAATAGGGAGAAAAGGGAAGGAACAGGTAATGCAGCCTTATAAAATTTACAAGGGATCTTAATACTGCATTCAGTGTGGCGTTTTTCAATACAAATCATATACAATGGTTTGCGCAAAGACTTTCCCTATTATAACTTGACTACCGTGCATAGACTGAGCATTTCCGTATAAAACACCCGGAGACACGCCCGGCAGCTTTGTAGACGGATCCCCTGAAAACCGAATCGGGTGCCGGGAGAATTCATTTTAGAGCGATTCATATGTCAGAAAAACAACTTTCTCTTTCTTACGAGCGATGTACCTACCTCTTCAGCCCATGAATGCACATTTCACAGTTGATTTGTTACTGCCAAGCATGTAGTTTATACAATGATCTCATGAATAGAGCAAAAGAAAGGTCCCAAAAGCTGCTAAAAAATGCAAAAATACCAAAGTTGCATCTTGAAAAGTAACATTTTGTTATGCTAGGCATAACCTCTCATAAGCAGCATTAGAATCAAATAACATGGAAAGTAATAATCCAAAAAATGGTCAGAAAAGAAGTTTTCAATACCAAATATACCGAAATAGGAAG
Organism: Modiolus philippinarum; assembly: GCA_002080025.1. Taxonomy (NCBI): domain Eukaryota; kingdom Metazoa; phylum Mollusca; class Bivalvia; order Mytilida; family Modiolidae; genus Modiolus; species Modiolus philippinarum. Next base: position 85,813 of record MJUU01035243.1, read on the forward strand.
CCAAATCTAGTACTAAGGACATCTACCGACGGGGATTCATACATTTTGTGTGACGTTTATCCCTCCAGAAATTATACGGGCGTCACTATGAAATAATTTAGACGTCGCGCACGGTGTTGGTAATATCTTGAATGTGAATGTATGAAATATACGGGGAACTTTGTGAAAGTCAAAATGGTTTCCGAAATTAACACTGTTGAAGACAATGACATAGAAAACGACGGAGAAGATGTTGACGACATATCTGATTTGATTTCCAAAAATACTGTATTTGCAGTTCTGTGCAATGACCCAGTGAATGATTTTTATTTACTGCACGCAAAATCCGGGAGCCAAATTCTTAACAAAACTGAAACGGACAGTTGGGGAGTATCCTACAATGAAGGAACAAATGTCATCAATGAAAGTGACAATAAAAGTCCGAAACGATCAAAGGAAGAGACCAGTAAGGAAAATCCGTATAACATTCGACTAAATCAGGGAAACACAATCCAACACAGAACATTTTTGGCAAGCCGCCATATTCCCGACTTGGAACGGGCATTTATAAATAAAATGGTGGGTTAAACCAGGTTTAATGATGCATCAACCTCCCGCTTATATGACGACTAACTATAGCTTCTGTGTGCCCAGATTGTGTAAAATGTCAAAGCCATAATATTGTCAGGGGGCACTTCAAAGGAAACTATTTCGAACAAGATAAAAAGAACCCTTTAAAATTTTCAGTAATAAGTAGAAAGAATGCACTTGTCCCAGCTTCGTCTGTAATATACATTTTAGATAGTGTAAACATCGAAAACAAAACCCTGATCCTTGACGACAATGTCTACCAAACACTGATAAAATGTGCCGAAGTTTGTGATTTTGTCCGTGACCGTTAATTAAATAAAATTGAATTTCAAAATGGTGTCCTTTATTTAAAACAATATCTGAGGGTTTTCGAAATGAAGGTAAGAATTAATAATAATAAATTAGAATTCAATACAGCTTCTCGCCTTAACTGGAAATTCCTTCAAATAAAATACATTTTATGTTTCGCTCGCTACATGTTGCAGGCAATTATATATAAAGGTTTCCGTTGTGTCCGTTTGTTTATCCATCGCACTAAAGTTTAGAATACATTTGTAAATCTTAAGAGTAAAAATTCTTTTATGAACCAAAGTACAGTTAAAATTTAAAAAATTCGTCCATGTTCCAACAAATCACGCCACTTTTTTGTCAAACCAAAATGTTAACGTTGTCAGCGAAAAATTGATCATTTTTGACGTTACGTTTTGTAGCACCAATACTGTGCGCGACGTCTTAATGATATTATGTGACGGTGTCCTAAATGGAAAGGGACATTTTCATCTAGATTTTACGTTTTGACAGATTTGACGTACAGGTTTTTACTAAACCCTGGATTAACTGACTAGTAGTTTGACAAGATGTAACATCGAAATAAACTAATTATCAATCCACCGATACTATAATCTTATCAATCTTGACAGTGACTTTATGTATTTAAAGAAGACATTTCATGTTTTTTTTTCGATATTTCCAGTTGGTGCTGGTTGCCATGGAAACGGTAAACAGGCCGAAAAATTAAAATTGCTTGGATTCGGATGAAATGTTACAGTAAAGGTCACCTAGCAACAGTTTTTTTGTGTCAAATATTACAAAACTGCCGCCGTTGCTATGCGTTAAAATATCAGTAAAAAGTCCTCTGAATTGAATTAACATCGATATAAATGTTAACCGGAAAAAGATGACTTTTCGGCTTAATATCATTTTGGGGGTTAGTAGTGGAGACTTTTGTAACAGCATTCTAATTGATGCAGTTTTTACTTTTACATTTTATTCAATGCGCTTCTGAGTAAAATTAAACACGAAAACCATAAACCATAAAAACGAGTGATTTTTTTTAATTTATATTTATATATATAACTAAGAAATCAGTTGTTGTTCTTAGTTTTGATTAATTGTTTTTGGTACTTCTCGGATACATTGCTCTGTTTTTACAGGAGTTGTTCAGAAAATGAAATAGCTAATCTTCCTCTTGGAGTATTTGATATTTTGACAAAGCTGAAAACTTTGTAAGTTTTAAGAGGATTGTAAGTTTCTCGTCAATTGTTTTTATTAAACGGACATTCCATGAAATAACACCGTGACTCAATACCGTATAAGTGGTTATTTTCGCGGGACTCGAATTTTGCGTTTGCTTTCAAAATTGCTGGACTTTATTTTTGCGGACTCAAATTTACTATTTTAAATTCACATATAAATTATATTTTGCGGTATGCAATTTTCGCGACTTCAGAATAAAGCGAAAATTAAGTCCTCGCGAAAATAACCACTTAATATATACGGTAGTTTATTAACAACGGCAGTAAAAACCGAAAGAACAAAATTACAAACTTAAAGTCAAGGGACATGGAAAGATGGGAAAATAGAAAGGCAAACGCGTATGAAAATAATACCGTAAAGCCGGTAATATTCGCGGTTGCCAAATTCACTCCCCGAAGAGGGTTATTAAATTTTAGCTGTCATTATTTTCGCGAATGGCAAATTGTTTAAAAGAAAGACATGTATAAAGATATACGAACTTTAATATCGAGAGTTTTATTTCGCGCTTCCATAAACCTCGCGAAAATTACCCGCTTCACGATATCTATTCTCTAGTAATTCGCTTTTTATTGTTCCTACACTGCCTGATATATTGACAAAACGACATGTATGTGCATATTATGTTAACTGTAAACCAACCAATTTTCGTGGGCGATTTATTTTCGCGATTTTCTCATGTTAGAAAATGTCGAGAAAATGAATTATAGCGAATTTCGTTTATCTTTATATTAACAATGAAGGGATATGGAGTAAATGCAAATGAGACAAAGTCTCTACAAATACATGGTAATAATAAGCAATGGAACAACGCTTTTATTGTTGTTTTTCATCTTGAAGTTGCCATGAGGCCTTCAACAATGAGCTTTACTCATACCTCATAGCAAGTTCAAGACGGCATAATACATGAACAGAAAAAGAAAATCCCGAAAATAAGTCGCCCGAACTTAACCAGAAGAGACGAAACGCGAAATAAAGTATACGCGAAAATAATTTGATTAACAGTATTTCTTAGATATTATTTTATGATATTGCATACGATTGGCGGATCCAAAGGGGGGGGGGGGGTTCCGGGGGTTGGAACCCCCCCCCCTTTTTAGGACAATCATGTATTTTTTAATGAATATCCTGGTGTTTTACTAATAAAATACTCAAAAAATTTTCGCGCATCGCTCCGCTTGGCGAAATTTCCTTTCATTTCTAATTGGAACCCCCCTTTTGAAATTGCCTGGATCCGCGCCTGCATACCAAACTAAGTAGAGCTGAATTAAACTCGTTAACACTGTGCGCCTTGTTATAACTCTAGATTCCATCTACCGAGACGTTATACTCGGCTTTAAGTTTTGATACATGGTGCTAAGCAAATTAGAGGTAGGGCTGCCATAAAGTCACATTGACATACGGAGAACTCACATAAATTCATTGGTTGAACTGAAATTTTGATCCATGCGGGAATTCAACGCGTGGTTTTGTGATATATTTGGCAACACTGATTGTATATTGTCAAGCACTGAAGACCATTAAGCTACCTATGCTATACCCAAATAGAATATTTTGGGTATAAAAATTCTGGAAACTGATAATCTGATAATTTCTTTGTTTTGAAGTATGTATCTTACTTTTGTTAATTTACTTATTTATTATTATTTCTTAATTATTATTATTTATTTATTAATATTATTTTTTTATTTATTATTCATTTATATTATTTATTTAATTATTATTATTATTATTATTATTATTATTATTATTATCATTATTATTTGACTAAATCCAGGCATCTTTACGAAAATCCGCTCCAACGCCTTCCTGAAGATCTGTTTATTAATTTGAAATCACTGACATCACTGTAAGTAGATTTATACTTTTTCATCTGTTATATGTGTAGAAAACAGATATTATCAATTCACATTGTTGAAATCTAACAAGTTAGCAATGCTTCGTTTTTTGCATTGAGGGCAAATCCAGCAGTTTCTTCTTTTATTGTCAATTTCACAATTCTTAGATATGTTATAAAACAGGTAATGGGGATTCCAAAAATGACAAAGTATTCTGTCAACGATATATTTTCTGTGGAAATCAATGTAAAACTTTAACCATTTTTGTGTTTGTCTAGACAAATCAACTTTTGAAAACTAATGAAGGAGATATTTTTAACTATACTAAAGAAACAGTAAAAGTCATTCATGGTTTAAAAGATTTACAGCAAAATTATTTTAATACTAATACTCCTCTAAATCTGTAAAAAAAAATTAATACATTAAAACAGAAAAATACCATAAATATTCAATTACAAATTCATGTTTGCAATATTTAAAAGAATTCCCATATTGTCAATTTTATGAAACTTTGATATTGTGTATATAAAAATATTAAAGATTATAGATAACCGAGTTTGTTTCCGCGTAAAACATAAACATGTGTGATTTTAAAAGAAAGTTTCCCTTTGTAACCCCAAAAATGTTTGCCAATCTCGAATGTACAAATTACTAATCGTTAAAACAATGGGACTCCCTTGTAACGTGACATTATTCTACGTCATATTTCGGAAAACTCTTGCCTTAAAGTTATGCATAATATCAAACTCTCCGAGGGAATTCCGGAGTAAAGAAATATGACCTAGTCTTTCGTGCTTGCAGGGATGACACCTCCTACATGGGGCTGAACCCGGGGGAAACCCGGGGTATAGAAATAGGATCAAGTTTTTCCGGCTGCGGGATACAAGCCCTCCAAAACTGCATGTCCGTGGATGTGCGGGGTTAATAAATACACAACCCATCTCTCGGATGAGATGTAGATCAGGTCCACCTGATGAAAGAAATGCCAGGCTTCCAACACGTTAAAGAACCCTGGTCGCAAGCTCTTTTTTCAGTGGCCCCTCGGTGATCGGCTACCAGGCTGAATTCCCCGGCCCTTTCGATTCCACCTCAATATCCCCGTGGCAGTCAGAATTCCCAGTCCCATGAACCTTTCCATACCCCAAAGTGATTATTTATTGACAAATTTGCTCTTGTCTTGATATAATTGAAATATTGCTTAGTAGACGTTTAACAATATTCAATCAATGAATCAAACTTATATCAAAAATATAGTAGATGTAGTGTGGATGAACTTAAACGCGCAAACAAAATGGATAACTCGACTTAACTTTTTCACAAGGTCTAAATATCTTCTTAGCCGTCTCATTAATTAATGCTTAAGAATTTATTTATAACTTTCTTTTATAGATACAATTCCCTTGTGGAAAAAATGTTTAAGTTTCTTTCTGAACTGTGATAAAATATATATTTTTCACTTAGCACTAAAATTGGTTAAAATAAAGTTTCAAATTTATGGAGTAAAGATGTATAACGAGAAAAGAAAGCTAATTTCCGCTAAACTATGCGACCCATGGCGCAATGAAACTGTCTTCATACTAAATTAAAAATCGTACTTGTTACAAATGACTAAATACCGAAGTTACTGTGAACTAACTTTCTGCATATGCGCATTTCGACAACTTATGTATCTTCAGTGCAGATTAAATGACGGTTGCAATGGCCTTTTCGAAAAATTAACATGTTACAAAGGACATGAAGTCACTTCCGGACCACCTGATATCGCTCTCGATGTTTATGAGAGTTCACACTGTGAGTGCTCCAGTTTTTTGTGTTGTCTTGCTATATTTAAGTTTGTCTTCGTTAGTTATGTTTGTGGTACCGATCTGTCCTTGTCCATGTTAAAATACTTGATGATTACAAAAGCTTTCCAAAATTTAACTTGGTACTGTTTGAGGGTTAGAAAAGTAACACGTACCATGATTATTTACTTTGTCTCAAGGTTAGCAATTGACATTAACCAATCAGCTACCTAACAGATCTTTCAAAACTTAAATGCTTCACTTACCCTGTGACGGGTGATGTTAACAGAACAGGACATGCTTACCCTTCCGGAGCACCTGATGTCACTCTCAGTTTCAATGGAGTTCACACTGTGAGTGCTTTGTTTTGAATGTTGTGATTCTGTTTATGTGTTTTGTGTCTGTGTAGCGTCGTTGTTTTGTGTCTTGGGTCATTGTTTTCTGTGTTCTCGTTTTGGCCATGCCTTTGGACTTCGGTTTTTGTAAATTTCCCTCCCTTGTTCCTTCGGTATTCTACTGCGGTTGTTTCCAGCTGGCAAGGTCTTCTATTCTTTTACGGATGCACCACTAAACCTCTTTCTAAGCTCCTTATTGCTTTATTGATGGCCTTAAAAATTACTGTGATAATGTCTTCTCCACGAGCGGCGTCAATCAGATGTGGATTCTAAAATATTTTACAGATCTCCTTGAACAGGTATCCTGTAACAGTCTCACCCATTTCCCTAGCATACAAACTTTTGATTTTTCTACTCTTTTCATTATCTTTGCACATAATAAATTGAAAACAGTAATTTCTCTGATTTAATACATCAATGTTTCTGTGCTAAAAATGAAGAACGTAGATACACTTATTTGGTGGAAGGGAAAAACAAAACTTATTTTATAAAGGGCCACACTGAGTCAAACAAGAAGTACACCGAGAATGAGGTAATCAAGATATTGGAAATTTGATAGACAAAATTTTTGTCGAATGTGGAGGCCGAGCTTTTCAACAGACAATCGGGATTCCCATGGGAACTATCTGCGCGCTAGTTTTAGCTGATCACTTTTTTTCTCGTATGAAGCCAAGTTTTAACAAATGCTAACACAGAAGAAAGAAACAAAAACATTTAGCCAAGACCTTAAACCCCAGCTTCCGCGGACGATGTACTTTATTTTAATAATCCAAAATTCAAGGAATATTTACACCAGATCTATCCCAATGAGCTTGAAATTAATGAGACTACTGATACATCTACTTCAGCTTCGTACTTAGATATTTTGATATACATTAACGAAAATTGACGATTGAAATCTAAGTTTTATGACAAAGATGATGATTTTAACGTCCGAATTGTGAACTTTTTGTGAACCGGTTGAAACGTACTTCTGGCTGTTGCTAGTGTCGACACCAAGTCCGGCTATCCAGAGTTCCTATACTTATCTGTGTTTGTCTTTTGTCATTTTATTGTTTTTCTTGTGCAGTTCCCTGGTTGATTGTGACATGTGATTGTAATGTTCGGCCATTGTAAGTGTCTCCTGTTATCTTTCCTTCATTAATTTCCCTTTCTGGGCACCAATATACCTCCCACTCCAGCCTATGGAGTATACATTTAACAAATGATTTGTTACTGTCGAGCGTATAGTTTATACAGTGATTTTTTAATAGACCAAAAACACTGTCTCAAAATCTGCTAAGTCAATGAGTTGTTCAGCTTTTGTAACTTCAATCCCTTCAGAAATTCTATGGCCGTCAACATGACATCATTGACAGATATCTGCGTTCAAGATGAAATCGGACATTTTTAGCTAGATTTCACGTCTTCACGGATTTAATTTAACGGATTTTGGCTCAATCCTGGATCGACTCACCATAAGTTTGACGGCTGTCGCTTAGCGGAGCAGGACATGCTTACCCTTCCGAAGTAACAGATGCCATTCCTGATTTTCATGGGAGTTCAAACTATGAGTGCTTTAGTTCTTAATGTCGTCCTTTTATTTCCGTGCCTTGTGTATGTTTCACGTCCTTGTTTTGTCTTTGTATTTCTCTGTTGCCGTTTTTGCTATGTCTTTGGACACCGACTTTTGTGATTATCACTTTCTTTGTTCCTTTTGTATTCTACTGTCATTGTTACAACATAACAAAACTTTTAAGGTATTGTTGCTAAGGACTTTGATGACAAATAACGTTGTTGCTAGGGACCTTGAAAATTTGACCTTGACCGCATTTTGTCGGCCATAATTTACTTCACATTTTTTTTTTCTTTTCACAGTTTCTTTGTATCTTTAATTGTTCTTGAGACATAAGCAGAGCACTTAAAATCAGACCCTGAAAAAAAAAACAGTATTTTGTACCTAGGTCCAAAACCAAAGGTCCAATTATGCTGTACCTAATGTTCCAAATGTAGACTCACATTTTCTCCAATACATTTGATCTCTTACTGTTTAATAGTATTAACATGAAAAGTGAAAAAAATGGCTGAGACCTTGACAGGTGAACTTACCTTTCCATACTGATTACTGATTACTTTAAACATATATTCTTACTTAATTGTATGTGCGTGTTTAAAAGTTATGGCAAAAAAGCTGATTTACAGAAACGCGTCAAGGGCTTTAACTAAAAAAAAACGGCTCGTCACAGAGTTTTCGTTGAAATGAATAAAATGAAAATGTTAAAAAGAGGGGTATTTTTTGTAAAACATCAATGTTTTCTTACTTTTTTTAATCGTTTCCGAGATATCGCTATATAAATGGCAAAAACGAGAACACAGAAAACAATTCCGCCATACAGCCACAAAGCACAAAAATAAAAACACAACATTCAAAACCAAGGCAATATCAGTGTGAACTCTCATGAAACTAAGAGTGACTGAAAATGGCGGACGAAATTTTTTTTTTTAACAATCTGCCTTAAATGAAGATCTTAATGAGAGGCGTGTTTTTACAACATAATGTTTTCATATTTATCGTTTCCGAGATATTGCTAAAAAAAATAAAATGGCGGCCATATTGAAAATGGCGGACTAAAAAACTTTTTGACTAGCCATGAATGAAGATCTTAATGAGTTGATTGATTGATTGAATATTGTTTAACGTCTACTCAGCAATATTTCAGCTATATCAAGACGAGAACAAACAAGTTTATTAATAAATAATCACTTTGGGGTATGGAAAGGGCCATGGGACGGGAAATTCTGACTGCCACTGGAAAAGTAGGGTGAAATCGTCAAGGGCGGGGAATTTAGCCTTGTAGCCTATTACCTACGGACCACCCCAATAAGAGCTTGCTACAAGGGTTCTTTAACGTGCAGGAAGTGTGGCATTTCTTCCAACACGTGGACCTGAGTTTACACCCCATCCGAAAGATGGGTTGTGTATTATTAATCCCGCACAACCACGGAATGGGTCCTATTTCTATATCCCGGGACCCTCGGGGTCAGCCTCCGTTTAGGAGGGGTCACACCCCGCAAGCCGGAGATACTAGGTCCTATTTCTATATCCCGGGGTTCCCTCGGGGTCCTCTGTTAGGAAGACTCATACTCCAAGCTCAGAGGATGCTGCGGGCCTATTCATAAGCCAGGACCGCGCACGGCGGAAGATCTAAATGAGAGGTGTATTTTTGCAACTTAATGTCAATATGAATTTTTTATCGAGATAACGCAATTTCGAATGTCCGCAATTTTGAAAATGGAGGACGAAAAATTCTCCTGACCAACTATTAATAAAGATCTAAATGAGAACAATGTTTTTGCATATTTTTTCATATATTTTTTTTGTTTGTTGTCCGAGATATCGCAATAACAAAATTTCGAATGGCCACCATTGGAAAATGGCGGAAGACTATTTTTTGAACATCCATAAACTGGGATCTTAATGAGAGTATTATAATTGCAATATAATGTTTTCATACATTTTTTAACGTTTTCGAGATATCGAGATAATAGAATTTCATATAGCCGCCATTTTTAAAATGGCTGATGAAACATTTTTTGACCAATCATAAATGAAGATGTTAATTAGAGGAGAATTTTTGCAACACAATGTTTTCATAATTTTTTTTATCGTTTCCGAGATATCGCGATGCCAAATTTCGAATGGCCGCCATTGTGAAAATGGCAGTCGAATTTGTCGAAATTGCATTTTTAATGGTATTTGAACATTTACATTTTAGAAAGGGAAAATTTCAGAAAATATCATTTTTTACCCGAAAGATTGAAATTATGTCGAAGTGTTCGGACAAACTATAGTGTGTGAATCTTTTTTCTGTTGACCATTGTGCAGCCTATTTTTTCATTGGTTCCGTGGTATATAGCATTTTTAAATTATTGCGTTTGAATAATGTGCAAACTTACCTTTTCTGCAGACAATCACGCAAAAATTGTCAAAAACTCCCCCCTAAGCATATATGCTTCTCCCCGCAATATTTGCTGGTACGCTATGTTAATAATCAGAAGAAATGTAGAATAAAAACATGGCAAGAGACATCGTCTGGGGTGACATAAAACAATTTTATTAAGTCATGGTCAGGTGTTATTGTTGTCGCTGTCCATGTTAATATTTTTTTAAAAATGCTCTAGTTCAAGCCTTCTTTTCTCTTGTAGAACAATACCAGTGTTTTGTAACTGTACAGAGGGTCGGCTAGCAGTTTTACCATTTATTCTAGGTGCACCATTTACTGTATCAGTAATACATAACTCAAGAGCATTCAACAACGAATGGACCAATCTTATAAATGCTTGCAACTGTAAGTTTGTGTGAAATTAAATGAATAGTATTTGTTTTGTGTAAGATTTACAATGATGGCTTAATATGTAAGGCATTTCTTGCATATATATCGTGAACATGTTGTTATTTTGTACAAGTTATTACTTGTATGAAAATATTGTACAAGTGATAACTTGTATGATGGCATCGTTTAAGTTATAACCTGTACAAATTGGATTGTACAAGTAATAACTTGTACAATTTTCTGAACAAAAATAGTAATTACTTGTACAATGATACAAATTTAGAGTTCCTGGCATAAACTTTTGCTGAATACATTTTTATATTGAAATAAAAAATACACATCTAATACGTAAACTAGTGAAATTATGTAAAGTGTACTAGCAGCACCAGGAGTAAATAATCTCTTTTTCAATTAAGTTGCTGGATATTCACTCTTTATCGTGACAAAAAGCTTCTTTTGAATTACCGAAATTTTATTATATCTGAGATCATTTGCAAAAAAGCAAGCAGTGAGGTTAGTCTTTACTGAAGCTATAGGAATCAGCTATTTTACTGCTTAAGCAAATGAATTACATTGACTCAATCTAAGGAATAGATTTGAAGTATATGTACACGATGCAATATCAAAACAATGCATAGTTAATAAACCGTAAGCACAACCAATTGGACAATGCTTTTATCGTTATTTTTCATCTTGAAATCACCATGAATAGAAAAAAGAAGGGAAACGGTGTCAACAACCCAAAAGGGAGTAATAACAACTCACACCCACCATATGATCTTCAATTAACGACAAACAAAGCCTACAACAAAGATCAGTGGCTCAAACCTCATACGTCATTTATGGTTACTTTCGTGGGTTGCAAATTTCGTGGTTCCTCTAATATTGTTCGATAATTTATTTTCATGGTATGACACATTTTCGTTTCCTTATCATTTCCCGTATCTCATTTAAATTATATTTTGCCTTTTGCAATTTTGCAACATCACAATACCTGTAAATAAAGCAAAAATAAAGTGCCCGTAAAAATAACCTCTTATACGGTAGTTATTCAATAACTTCTATTATTTTGGCGGAATGTCTATATCACTACATCCATGTCATTTTACTCACAAATGCGGGGTCATGAGCAGTCATGAAGAAAATAGAAGTGCTCTTGTAGCCGCTGTCATCCATTGTGAATATCAAGTTATTTGTAGGTTGGTCATTACATTATTATTATTATCCCCTCGCCCAACGAAGTTGGGGAGGGAATATAGCGTTTCGTCCGTTCCTCCGTTTATCCGTCCGTTCAAACTTAAGACCATATCTCTTTTGAATAACAAGTCATAGATGGACAAGATTTTGTCCATGGATGCATCTTGAATAGTACTTGAGGTTTATATAAAGCATAGGTGGATTTGACCTATATTTTATGCATGAGTGACTTAGGTTAAAGTTTTTGTAAGAGTCCTGAGCTGGGATACTACAACTCTTAGAGGAATAATATTTTGTATGTAGATGCGTCTTGTAAAGTTACGAAGCTCCAGAAAAAAATTAGGTCACATTGACCTACATTTCATGCATGAGTTACTTAGGTTAAAATTTTTGTAAGAGTCCAGATCTGGGATACTACAACTCGTAGAAGAATAATATTTGTATGTAGATGCGTCTTGTAAAGTTACAAAGCTCCAGATAAAAATAAGGTCACTTTGACCTACATTTCATGCATGAGCGACTTAGTTTAAAGTTTTTGTAAGAGTCCAGGTCTGAGATACTACAACTTGTAGAAGATTAATCTTTCATCAGTAGACGCATTATGCTATGGATAAGAGGCTCCTGATTGAAAAAGTCCCTGCATTTCTTGTGTGACTGGCTCAGATTTAAGTAACAAGCAAGATCATGAATGGTACAACTTTGTGGAGTGCTTTTAATATTAGATCAACATTCAAAAATCGGGCGAGAGGTTTGCTGTCGTTTCCGACTGCCCCTTCTCTTGTAATCATAGAATTTCATTATTTCATCGTGATTTGATATTAATATTTATCACCCTTACATTTCAAATACTATCAACACTTTGTAATTTGGTTTCAGTAGTATTCATATTACAACCTCACTTAAAATTAAGTTGTAGTTTTATACATGTACCTTTTGGTTTTAGTAAATTATGTTTTTTAATTATCAACTTAAAGCTAGTGAGATTAATATTATTAAAGGCTGTCCCAAGAAAATGTGGTCAATAATTTTAAGCATCAGAAAAATTACCAATAAGATAAGCAAACAATATGGATTTTCCTCCCCTTTCCCCTTTAGGAGTCCATGCAATTCTACTCCATTTTTATCGTTGTTCACCCTTTCCAGAGAACTATGTTAGTTCAGAAAAGTAGGAAAGCAAAAATCAAACAGGAACTCTGAATTTATGTCCTTGTACAAGTTATTGCTATTTTTGTTAAGAAAATTGTACGAGTAATTACGTGTACAACCAAATCGTACAGGTTATAACTTGTATGATGCCATCATACAAGTTATTACTTGTACAGTATTTCCATACAAGTAATAACTTGTACGAAATAATGACATGTACACGACACACATATATATATATATGTTGTGTACAAGTTGTAATTGTGTACAAGTTACAACATGTAAATAAATGTTGTACAATTTTTCACAAATTGTGGGTTCCTTCATTTGATCGGGAACTTTGACAAATTAATTTATGTTTCAAACAAATGTATAGCACATTTAACATCACTATAACTGAGCCAATGTAACTGAATCACCATGACTTTATAATAAGTGCATTTTAGCATTGAACATGTATCTTTTTTTCGAAAATAAGCGTAGTTAAGTTTGCAACCTTATTGTACTCTTTTCACTAGATGTTGGTTTTGGATTGTATGAAATACATAAGTCTAAGGCTTGAATTTCTCAGCACAAATATTTTTTTTAAAAACCAGTGCGAAAAATTTGTAAGCTTTAATAATGCCGAGTAGGTGTGAATGTCAGATCAACTTGTACACAACTTATATACGCATTATTTGAATTATTCAGGGGGTATGAGCTTCAGTTTTTAGAAGCATTCGGTGATATTTCACTTCAACAATTCGATATCTTGCTATATAAACAGAATTTAATATTTTTATGCCCCGCCTACGATAGTTGGGGCATATAATGTTCGGGTCTGTCCGTCCGTCCATTCGTCCGTCCATCCGTCTCAAGCTAGGTTTACCCACAGGTTGAAGTTTTTTTTTCTGTGAAGGATGTATGCTATTATCATTAAACTTTATATAAATACACATTGTGTCTAATAAAACAAAAATCATAATAAAAGTTCCCCCTGGCAACCAACTTCAGGCTTTACTGATCACGTGCAAAACATGAGAGTATGATGTTTACCCACAGGTTGAAGTTTTTTTTTTTTTTTTTCTATGAAGGATGTATGCTATTTTCATTAAACTTTATTTAAATACACAGTAGTGTCTAGTTAAACAAAAAATCATAATAAATTTTACTCCTGCAACCAACTTCATGCTTCACTGATCACAGAAAAAAGCATAATAGTACGAGGTTTACCCTCAGGTTGAAGTTTTGTTCTGTGATGGATGTATGCTATTATTATTAAACTTCATATAAATACACATTAGCGTCTTATTAAACAAAAATCACGATAAAAATTTATCCATGCTACCAACTTTATGCTTCAATGATCATGGAAAAAAGGAGGGGGGGGGGGTAGTATGAGGTTTACCCTCAAGTTGAATTTTTTTCTGTGAAGGATAAATGCTATTATCATGAAAATGTATATAAATACATATAAGGATATAATTAAACAAAAATCATAATAAAAATATATCCATGCAATTAACTTCATTCTTCAATGATCATGGAAAAAGGGGGATTGTATGAGGTTTACTCTCAGGTTGAAGTTTATGATGTGACACTTTATACAGATATACATTAGGATATAAGTAAACAAAATATTATGCAATCAACTTCACGCTTCACTGATCATGGAAAAGGGGGGGGGATAGTTTGAGGTTTTTCCATATGTTTAAGTTTCTTTTCTGTGTAGGATGTAAGCTATTATCATTGAACCTTATTAAATACCTTTTATTGTATAATTAAGCAAAGATCATAATAAAAATATATCTATGCAACATTTTTTATGCTTTACCGGACACGGAACATGCCATTGTTCAAAACAGGCGTGAGGCGTGAGTGTATAGTGTCCGTTAGACATATATTCTTGTTACTGATGGATTAGGTTTTCGTTGCCATTAGTTACTTAAATCGTTTAAATGGTCGATAAACTAAATGTTATCTCTTTCAAATGACTAAATACAGAAATTGCTGTTAAATTTATTTCTGCATTTATGTCTGATCTCTTCTCTGCCACTGATGTATAGTGTGCGTGCTAAACTATCGAAGTTTGGCTTTTACTTTAAGTGAGGCAAACATAGTCAATTATATCAAGAAGAGAACAACTAAATCACTTACAAAATGTTATAGGAAGAAAGAATTAAATGTAAAAGGCACTACATGAAAAGGATTTTTGGATTTCTACTGGAATTGGTGAAAAGTTGTTAGAGAGAAATGCAAAAATACTAAAGTTGCAGGGTTAACAGTTAATATCGTTATTCTGTACACGTGCTTCAAGGAGTAACCTCTCCTCAGCATCATTAGAATCAAATAATATGGAAAGCCCTTATCCAAAAGTAGTCAAAAAAGAAGTACTGATTACCAAAGATATCGAAATGGGAGACCAAATCTAGTACAAAGTGCCGAATGCCGTACACGGAATGAAGCCTTTATTTTTCTCTCGTGCAGCATGTGCAGTGTGCAGTCCGTAAAAAGATTCCTCGTGCTTGAGTTGTATGCTCTTTGTTCTTTATTTTGTCACTGTAGTGTACTTGAACAAGTGAGAATTTCTCGTATGAATGCACTTTCAAAATTCAACATTTGATTTTCTTATTATGAAAAAAAATAACTATATTTGTGGCCATCTGTATAAATATTGCCCACATCTCCCGATTTTATTTGCCATGTTTTCTTACAATCAACTCAATGAGTGCCCTGCGATCGTTTATATTTTGTGTTATATATGAAAAAGAAAGGAAATGGGGTAAATGTCAAGGAGACAACATCCCATCTCCAGGTTAAACCGACCATAAACAAAATATCTAGGGTCACCGTACGGTCTTCAACACAGTGAGGAACCTCACAAAATATACCATGTCCTAAATGGCACCCAAAAAGTAAAAAAGTGAACACATCAATGATTATTATGGAAACAGACCACACCCAATAATCGATTAGTCCCTTTGTCGGGCAACGGATGACAGCGTTTGTAAGAGTATTTTGCCCGATATTTGTATGCTTGTTGACGACTCCGCATCCATGACAAAACGAGTTTAAAACGGTGGA
>MJUU01035243.1:101767-123735 GCA_002080025.1 Modiolus philippinarum
AATTTTTATAGTACAGTAAAATTCTACAAAACGCAGGTATATTTTCATGTCAGATAAATCTGACTATTGGGCTGGTGAATACCGTCGGGGACCATTCGTCCACCAGAAGTGGAGGCAATACACTTAGTCTTTTCTTTTGTAAATTTAAGGACCTAAATACAATATAATATCGGGTCCTTCTCAGCGCAATTTGCGCAAAATGGCTTTCGGCCAGGCGTTTTCTATAATGACCTAACTACCAAGCATAACAGACTTGTTATTCGCATTTCTATCACCTGGGAAACACGATGCTGATGGAAATGATTCAGGTGCGAAAATATTTAAGATCTCATAACCAACACCATTCACAGTTTATTGTTGGTAATCCGGTAATTATGAAAATTTACAAAGATCGTAAAAAAGATTTTTAAAGCCAACTCTTTTGTAGCTGAATGTATTGAGTTAACGGGATGCAACAAATTGGAAACATGCACAATAAGAGGTAAGCATCGCTTAGCACACAATAATTCTTAAAAATGTGATTAATGTCTAAACAAAAAAGTGTATTTTGAGTTGAAAAAAAATAGAATGTCAGTAAAGACAGATTTAAGGAATTTTTCAACAATCTCAAAGCGGTCGGGTATAGGCCCAATTGCAAAGAGAATTATTCGAAAATCACATCTTTTTTTTTGCTAAAGTGGTGTTTTCCAAAAAAAAAATAAATAAAATAAATAAATAAATAAATAAAATAAAAAATGTAATTCTTATTGCAGCATAAAATAAATGGATGAAAAAAGGGATAACAGCTAACATGTATAGTGACTGAATGCTAAAATCTGCCAAAACACAGAGACGACAAAAGACATACGTGAACAAAGATAGGAACTCGGGAAAGCCACACTTGGTATCGTCACTAGCAAAAGCGTTTTTAAGGGTGAAATTTATGTGTATCCAAACCACCCCTTTTTCCATCCCGTTTCTCTACAGTATTATCAAAAATACAAATAACACCAAACTTAAGTAGACTACTAACTCAGTAACCAATATTTTGGAAGGAAAGAAAATGACAATACGTAATTTTGAAAGACGAGTCAAGGGGAACTCGCCACTAATCTGCCGGCTAGCTCAAGGATCCTAGTCTGCTAGTAAAACACTGTAGAACTAGGAAGACTTAAAACTTTTCGAGGGGTGTAGTAAAGAATCATCGTATATTTAGTAGACGTGCGCAGTATCAATGAGAGGAAAGTGCTTGACGTGTAAAAGTTTCAGATACATATCTCACACAATGCAGGTACGTTTTGCTTAGCTACGCCTATAGTCCCCGGATCGAAGATTTTGAAAAATGATTCGCTGTACTCAAAGTAATAACAGCAATATTTTAGGTATTCGCATACAAAAATACTTATATTCTAACATTCCATCAGGTGATTTAACGATTTCCCGCGCAGGAAGTTTCTATTGGCTGGTGAAGTGATGACGTCATTTCTTCACACACTATTTTAATTCTTACATAATTTGTCATTAAGATTGTCATAAAATGTTTTTAACATTTGAAATGTAATAAGTTAAACACATTTGCTAATTTGATAAGCCAAAAGTTGAGTTTTGAGATAAACAATCGATATACTGTGAATTCATTTTTATTCGTGGGGTACCAATTTTCGTGGTTTTCGTGGGTTTCCCCAAACCACAAATTCAAAAAAAATCAACGAAATATGATTTTCTTGTGCAAGCTTCAAACACAACTGAAATGAACATTATGAAGAACCTGATCAACCAATGTGACAGTCATAATTTTGCACTAGTACCCGAGCCCCAAACAACCTGATATTACCAAAAGGGGTATATATGTTTAACAGCAGCAAAATAAGTTAAAATGCTTTTTTATTTTTGATTCAAGTGTTTCCCAGTTAACAAATTCGCGGTAACTGGCTTCCTGTTTTGTTTTTCAATTACGCTAAAGTGTTGATTTCCAGTAAAGAAGTTTGGACAAGAACCATCTCAATTTAGTTTTGATAACATATTATTAATTACACTTTTATAATTTTAATTATGTTCCACTGAAAAGCATCTGTTTATTTTGCAATCAATACAGCTGTCATTTTATGAATAACGAAGGGAGTAAGGTTATGTCAGAAAATTACCTTATTACATAATATCTACACATTACTATGAATTGTTAATTACAGGTGATACTTGAATTACAGGTACGTTTCTAAATTTTGATGTTTTGACACCCATAATGAAGGTACTAAAGCCATAAATTTTTGAAGTTTTGTTTTTATTAATTTCAATTATTTTTTTTTTTGAACAAGTGGCAATCCACGAATTTACGTTCACCACCAAATGTCTTTTTTTCTCTACCCACGAAAATTGATACCCACGAAATAAAATGAATTCACAGTAAATCGATTTTTTGTCTCCGAAAGTGTTGTTTGAAGACCTTGAGGCATTGGAATATTTAGTAATGGAGTATATCTATATAAATATATTATGATGATTTTCATTTTGATTCGTCATGTTTCATTTGAAATTGATGTATAGTATACCTAAACACAAATATTTCATTTACAGCAACATATACAAAAATCAAGTCTTATCAAAACATCAAATAGTCTATTCAAGGTTCATTGAGAATTGATAATTTATCAATGACTTTATGTAATCATTTTTTTTATCATATTTAATGACATTTCTACCGAGATAGAACAGCTTTCGCCATTGTGTCTGGTGTCCGTATTTGATTCAGGAGACTAGGTTTGTTTGTTTTTCGTCACATTTAATTCCTTAAACATAAAAAGATCTTATCTTATTCAAACATTAAACAGTTTTTTATCGGTCCAAGTTCTAAATATTACTTCTGTGAATATATATTTTAATATTAATTTACCAGAAGAGTAGCTTTTTTAAATACCAGGGCAAATTGGTTGAAGCTACATCTGTGAAATTCAGAATGGGGTCTACGGTCAGCTACAATTTCGTAGTCTCCCAAATGTTGTTTAGTAAGCCCTATATCAAACTAGAGTAATTACTGTCGGAAACGACAGTGATCCCCGCACCCCCCGTTTGACACAGAAAACAGCTATAGACCCTGGGTATAATTTTCTTAACATTTTTTAAATTAAACTATTGACAGTCACTATTTTTACCATATGGAATTAAAGAATATATGGTTGTTAGGTAGAATTCCAAAAATAAGTAGTCTTTGAGACTTTCAGGAATTTTACCAAACTTGGAATCTTATATTTTGGAAATCAAATTGATGAAATGTTTCTTCTAATTCTAACAATTTTTTTTAACTATGGTTTCAATGTAAAATTTTGAAAAATTAGTGGTCTTTGACAATTTCAGGAAATTTACCAAATTTGGAATCAAATATTTTTCAAAGTCAATTCGTGAAAATGATTGCCACAATGGAAACAAATCCTAACAGTTTGGTTGCTAGGTAGAATTCCAAAAAATATGTGGTCTTTGACACTTTCAGGAAATTTACCAAATTTGGAATCAAATATTTTTGAAATTCAATTGATGAAAATGATTGCCCTAATGGAAAGAAATCCTAACAGTTTGGTTGCTAGGTAGAATTCCAAAAAAATACATGGTCTTTGACACTTTCAGGAAATTTACCAAAATTGGAATCAAATGTTTTTGAACTTCTATTGGTGAAAATGATTGCCCTACTGAAAACAAATCCTAACAGTATTGTTGCTAGGTAGAATTCCAAAAAAATAAGTGGTCTTTGACACTTTCAGGAAATTTACCAAAATTGGAATCAAATATTTTTGAAGTTCAATTGGTTAAAATGATCGCCCTAAGTGAAACCAATCCTTACAGTATTGTTGCTAGGTAGAATTCCAAAAAATAAGTGGTCTTTGACACTTTCAGGAAATTTACCAAAATTGGAATCACATTAATTTCGAATTCTAAGATTTCAGAATTTTTATTTTTTCCAAATACTTGCCAAAATATAAGATTATATGCCAAAAGGTCCAAAAATATCAGTCTTTTACATTTTCAGGAAATTTACCAAAGTTGGAACCGGAATCAAAATTCTGAAAGCTTATTGTGCATCTACAGACTGTATGCAACAATTCTGCAACAAAATTGCATCCATAAATCCAAAAATGTAGGATGAGTTTGCGTCGCATGCCATATGTGTCACAATCCACATTTTATGGTCTTTGTCAAATCGACATCTTGGGGCCTCTTTTTNTCTTTAAGTTTCCCCCGCTTCACCCTCACTTATTTTATTTCCGTCTTAAAAATGTCATTTTGTTTGCATCATACCAAAAATTGTCTTTGAAATACATAATAATATATATGATGTCCCTAAAACGTCCCGTTCGTGGACGCCGGAATCTGCTGGTGGATGAAACATTAGCGCCATCTGTTGTCATAAGTCAATCACACTTTTTCCGCCACGTTTATTTTAAGCACATAAAAACAAAAATACAAAGACAAAAGTTAAAAGATAAGATATAAAAGTTAAAGAATGATGCACAATGAATACTTACTTCGAACATTTCTCTTTCAAANTTGTTTGCACCAAGACCAATATCATAATTCCGAAAGCTTATTGCGCATCTGCAGCATATATGCAACAGTTCTGTAACAAAATTAAAACCCTAAATCTAAAAATGTAGGAGGAGTTCGCGTCGCAAGGATGTGTGACGGACGGACGGACGGACGGACGGACGGACAGACGGACGGACAGACGGACAGACGGATGGACAGACGGACGGACGGACGGACGGACTGAAGGACGAGGCCAACGACAATATCCTCGAACTTTCATTCGAAAGTGCGGGGATAATAAGCAAGTACGCCCAAAAAGACGAGATGTGCCAGCACGGGAGAGTCAAGAAAGATGGGATGGGGCCACAGGCTTTCCAGAAGGTGTACAGATCGTATGGGAGTTGAATGACCATACATGAAATGGTATGGTGTAGGATTCATCTTTTTAGAACTATATTGTATCTTATACAATAAAATACTGATGGAATTTTTTTTTTTTATGAATTTATTGAATGATAATATTATTGATTTGGTATTTCTCAATGACAATATACTGTACAGTTTGAACAGAAGTATCTGATTTTGCTAAGTTCTGTTTAACTTGCTTTTTATTGAGTCGAAGCAACTCATTTTCTTACTTTTTTCATTGGTTCGTTGTAATTGCCAATTTTGTCTTGTTTTGCTTTGATCTGATTATTGGTTTCTGTGATGTTTTGCGCTTTCTTTTGTATATTTCCAAAATAACACTTTTCGAAGTAATGGATTCCTCAGAAAGATTAGAGGTTTATGTAAACTCTTTCAACCCTCGACAAAGAAGCGACGTGTTGTATCAAAATGTGGATTCTCTTGCATCAAGGGATCTGCCCGTCGAGGAAGTACAGTCGTTGGTAAATAGCAGAACATTTCTACTGTACTATAATTATCTAATGACAGAATCGACAGAGATCAAGGGAACTGAGAAGTAGCATTGAAAAACAAAATTTACCTGATGCAGAACTTGCTATAAAATTTTTACCAAGCGATTGAAAAAATGTCAAATCAAATTGTACGAGCAGTATATCGTCAACGGACTTGTTTGGAAAGAAGCCTTATATACCTGATGGTCCTTCTACTCAATCTCCTACTGCAAACTTTGACTGGAAGTCTATGTGTTTATTCAGTACCATTTCCGGCATTGTGGCTAAAAATAGAGACCCAATAAGTAAAGCTACAAACCAGTTGTTTTGAAAAACGTGTGTGCAAATGCTGAATGATGCGGCGATTGGGTCCTTATCAGTTGGGTCTGATTTGGCTGCTGTTGGTGCTCAGTACCAATGCAAATGTCACCAAGCATATGTATCCGAGAGAAACATCAAATCGAAATCTTGAGACAAATATCTCCAGAGTCGATCTATACAAAGAAGCACTGTTCAAATTAGATTCTAAAATTGGTGAACAATTATTTTACGAAGGCGCAGTGTTTAAACTTTAAACGTTTCTTGATTAATATAAACAATATTTTCATTAGGATGGTTAGATAGTCCAGGTTATCCATCTCATCGACTGAAAGAAAAGCTAAAAAGTCATTTTGGGGATCGAGTCATATTCAAAGCACAGAGTAGTAGTAGCCAGAGCGTCATATCCATGGCAAATACAGCAATTGAAGCGTTTTATATTTCCGCTGTCGTATTCCAACCACAGGGTTGCCAACCGCGTAAATGTGAGCTTTATCGGACAAGGTCAAAATCCGTTTTCTTTTTGAGGCCATGGCTATTCTTAAGGCTGATATAAAAGGTACTCCTAACACAGAATTGTGGTCTAGCAGTGATAGTGAAGAAGGGGATACACGAATGATATTTCATGCCTCGGCTGCTACATCATCTGGACTTCAACACATTATTGCCCATTCTCCTGACACTGATGTTCTCGTTCTCCTTGTTCACTTTTTGTTTGATATTGGTGTTGAGATTTGGTTGTATTTGTCTAAAGGTGGACGACCAGACCATTGCAGGTACGCTTGAACTAAACTTGTGTAAAGCTCTGCCTGTCTTCCATGCTATTACTCCCCTTTGGGTCGTTGTCTCTTTGACACATTCCCCGTTTCCCCTCTTTTTCCTATTAATGGTTGCGATTCAACAAGTTGCCTTGTAAAACAAGAAAAGGTCAGACTTTGGGAACTGTTCAAACCAAATCTATCGACATTTTCTTCTCTCGTCGAGCTGTCTATACTTCCCTTTAATGAGATCACCGATAATTTGGAACAATATGTCCTGCATATTTACAACGGATCTCCAACAAGGGCGAGTTGAAACAAAATGAGTTATAAAAAAAAATTGCAAAAAAAAAGGGTCAGAGTGAGCCTCTATACCGACCCAGAACGTTCTTTTGCAGCACTTCAAACAAGAAGAAAACCAAACTTAAATTTGGCTATCTTCGTTGCAGCCAAATCCTGCAATACCAAATCCAGATGGTTTAGGGTAGAGAAAAAGTGATGATGGATTACCATATTTATGACGCTTAACCCAATGCCAAAACAAATTTTAGAAATGGTCAAGTCGGGTTTCAAATCCTCAAATTGTGCAATTTGGTGCTCTGTAAAGCAGAGAATTACTTTGTACTGAAGCTTGTTTGTGTGAAAGTGGCGAGAATTGTCACAACATTTACGAGAACAATGGTGTCGTAGGTTTCACAATTTTTCCTCTAATGAAGAATCAGACAATGAAATGGTTAATGTTTCACACAAACGGGTTGTTGTATTTGTAAATATTGATTTATTGTGATCCTATGGTCATTTTGTACGTATGTACATAGTTTTCCGTAATTTTGTAAATACTATGTATGTTATCAATATTTTATTGGGTTGTGTTATATAATGCATGCATACTATATCTTAATTTTAAAAATATTAATATTTGATTTATTATCTCCCTTGTTGACTGACATCTTGACATGGTACAGGAGCTTGAGATTCCCTTTTACCATATACACTGATTCGGATTGAATTTAACATTCAAGTAGATATAATCATGCCAGAAAGGTCATGCATTAGAGGACAGGCCTTTTTCACCATGATATCGTATCTTGTGTTTGATTTTACGCTTTTAAATCAGGTTTTTTGCTTTGTTTTAGTTTGTTTTGTATAATTTGGCAAAACATTCGCTTTCATTAACTTACATTCCATTGAAAAGTTAAAACAACACCAGATTTGAGTTTATTTGCTTTGAATGAGCTTAAAACGCGTCATTAGCTCACTTCCGTTTTTCATAGCCAAAAACATGGTACTTGTGTATAGCTGAATGTATAACATATTAAAAGATCATGATTTTTGTTTCTGTTTAATTTATATAGAGTTTTCAACTGTGGGGTAAATTTTATGAACTCATGGGCGCCAATTATAAAATGGCGCTTTCAACACCTTTGCACGGAAAATCGGAAAATCACCTGATGGTTTCATATACTAGAAATGTATGAATTTCTGTATGCTGTTATACCGATGATTACAGCGAACTCGCTTTCCAGGACAGATATGATATTCGGTCCGGGGACTACTACTGCTATAATAAATCTTCCATTGATGTCACGAAATGCCATGTTAACGATGGCTATATGGCCATGAAATTCAAATTGAATTATTTTCCCATTTTCTATTGAGAAGCTTTTAAAAACTTTATAATCCTTAACACATGAAAAAGTTTTGAATACTGCTCTCTATATAAAACAAATACACAGATTATACATATTAGAAATTAATATGAATTAATATTAACATGATTTATTTTGTTTTAGAATCAACACAACAGAAACTTACAAGTTATTCATCTGTTTCTACTTCAGGTAATTTCATCTTAAAACCATGAATACACACATTGTTTTTTTTTAAATAAAAACCGTCAAATATTGGCCAAATTCCAAGAAAACTAAGAAATAAAAAGTTAAAAGGGGGCGATATTCTTTATCAAAATTCTAACCCCTTAAAATACTGAGACTTCATTCAGTGTATGAAACTCTGCGGGTGTTCTTAGTACTGGATTTTGCCTCCTATTTCGATAGTATTGGTAATGAGTACTTCTTTTTTTTTATTACATTTGGATTTAAGCTTTCCATTTGATATGATTTTAATGCTTCTGATGAGACGTTACTCCTTGAAACTCGTGTAAAGCATAACGAAATATACTGTTTTTATTAACGAAGTATACTGTTTTTATGTAACTTGGGTACTTTACCTTCGACCTGTATGACTTTTATCAAGGATTGCAAGAGAGGTTCAATTTCAAATACACACATTGGACAAAAAATGTATTAAGTTGAAACGCATGTTGAATATACAGATGGACAGCCAACCAGGAAACCCGTCGTGTTATATAAGCATTTGAGTGATATGGAGTAAATGTACATGAGAAAACTCTCTTTCAATACTTGGTTAAAGAAAGCAGTGTAAACACGCATTTATTATAATCTTCATCTTGAAGTCACCATGAGGCCTTCAACAATGAATATATTTTTAAAATATTGAACATAATCACAAGAGATTGATATGAATACTCTTACGGTTTTCAGCGCTGTCGCACTTTTTAGATATTAGTTTTCAATATTAAGTATGACCATTTTTGATTTCAATTTTTTAGCAATTAAAATTTTTTGACGACATTTTAATTTTGTCAAGTTAAAAATGTTTGTCAAAGTATCTTTATAATGTAAGAAAAAATATTGGCTTTGTATTTTATGTTTTCCATAGTGTAATTCGAAAATACAAAATTACTTACATTCTGATAAATGTCGTAAATTGACAGTAACTTTTTTGTTTATTCGCATACCTTTGATTGAATACCTGAGTAAATATAGCTCTATTTAATAATCGATATGAAACATTGTCATTTTAGATAATAGCCGGAATATGAACTTTTACCTCAGGGCAAACTTTATATATATTTATACATATGTTAGCGACAATAAGCAAAATCAGGCATTAAGCCTATTTCCTAGGCAATAAGCTAATGCCTAGGCAGTATTGTTATTGACTGAAGTGATTCAGGCATTAGTCTTAAAGACCAGGAAATAGACCTATTGCCTGAATAAAATCACCTTGCATTAGACTTATTGCCTGAAGTCCTTTTACTATGAAAAAGACTATAAATACAACATTTTATCATGCAGATAAAGTATTTATAATCAAAACTAAATGGGCTGTCGGAAACGACAGCTATCTCCGCACTTAGCAGTTGAAGCCTTTACCCCCAGATTCCAAATTGTTTGAATTCTATAGTAATGACCGCCAGAAACAATAGTGATGCCTACAATGCCTGTTTGACACAGAAAACAGTTGCTATATATCCTATGCATAATAATTCTTGATATTTTTTATTGATGGTCATTATTCTTACTTCAACGAATTCAAAGAAAAATGGTTGGTAGGTAAAATATAAAAATTATGGGTCTTTGAAACTTTAGGGAAATATACCAATTTAGAATGAAAAAAATTTCGAAAACCAATTGGTGAAAATGTTGTTCTAATGGAAATCAATTCTAAGATTATATGGTTGAATGTAAAATCCCCAAAAAATTAGGTTGTCTTTGACATTTTCAGAAATTATAACAAAAAATGGATTTAAATAATTTGGAGAACTTATGAGTGAAATGCCAGTCTGTCCTAACCTAAACAAAATCTAAAAGTATTGCTGCCTAACAGAAATTTAAAAAAATAAGTGTTTTTAACAGTTTCAAAAATACTACGAATATAAATACGAATTTAGTTTCTGCATATGCGCATTACGACAACTTATTTATCTTCTGTTAAGATCAAATCAAAACTTTTAGAAATCAATAAACTGAAATATGTGTAAATCTTGATAGAGAACAAATTACCAATAGGACCTAAATCGGATGGCCAAAATCAGCTTAGTATAGAAGTATGCTCCTAGTATACTCCTTAGTTTCGAACAAATTAGTTTTCAAATAAAATCGGTTTTCGGGCCAGCACCAAAGTACAGCCTACTGAGTTAACCAATACCGTGACTAAAAGTCCACCAGAAGAGGCATCAGCCCAGTGGTAATAAGTAAAAAAATACTGAAATTACTGTGAAATTAGTTTCTGCATCTGGGCATTTCAACAACATAAGTCTCTTCAGTACTAAATCAGAAACCCAAAATCAGCTAAGGACAGAGACAACATCCGCTTAAGTCAAAACTTGGAGTAAAATATCTTTGAAATCTAATAAATGAAACTAACAAATTTTAAAAGAATAGATGTTAAATACAATTTAAAAACATAAAGAGTATTTGACACTTTCAGGAAATTTACCAAAATTGGAATAAAATATTTTGGAAAATGTTGGTTCTAATTGGAGAACACTCCTATACATTTAGCTGATACTTTTGTAATGGGGTATTTGGTCCCAGAAACAGACAAAACATCAAATGTTGTTGAAAGATAATATCCAAAAGATTATTTATTTTTCGGCATAGTCGTTTCCTTGAGTAAACCCAATATTTCATAATATTTTACTCGAATCAATATATATCTGCTTTTGCTCAATTCAAACCAATTTCTCATTTCAACATTAAATTGTTCCTCAAATTACGAAATCCTAATCTACACAATTTTTAACGCAAAAGAGTTAGATTATAGTACATTTATGTGAAAGAAAAAATGCTCAGAAATGTTAATTTGAGGTTACAAAATAGGTTAAAAACTACAAAAAACTACACTGAGCACTATCTAAGGTTTTCTTTGCTCAAATATTAAGATTAAATGATTTTTTAATATGATTTTTTTCATTTCAAAACATTTATTACTGCCTAGGAAATAGTCAGTACATATATACTTTGTTCAAAGATCAAAATTAAATGATTTTTTTTATAAGAAAAGTGTCTTTATTTCATTTCAAAACATTTATAACTACCTAGGAAATAGTCAGAATTGGACATCAATGATTTCAGAAAATAAGACTATTGACTGAAAAGTTCAGGCGGTAAATAAGTGCCTAGGCGTTAGCTTATTGTCTAGGAAATAAGCTTAATACCTGATTTTTCACACACACACACGCACACACACACACACATATATATATATATATATATATATATATATATATATATATATGACATTGTCGATTTATCGAGTTTTCCCAGTTACATGAAATTCAAGTCATCTCGGAATGTACGTCACGATACCGTCGCTAATATCTTGGCATATTGAAAAAAAACGTATTATAAAAAGTAGTTTCACTTAAGATCTTGGTACGATTTGAAGTTGAATTTCACAAATAAAGCATAACTACTCCGAAAATATTCATCTCTCGATTTTACACCGAAATTAATAAAATAAATACCTGAACTATTCGGGCAACGTCAACTGACGATATGAACCTAAACCCACACAAATTTATTTGAAAGGTTCGTTTTGGATCAGGTGCACCCATGAAACCAACGAAAAAGTAAAATTTTGAACCAGAAATAAAATGATAACTGGAAATAAAATCTCAAATTTGATCGATTCAAAAGGTTTTAAGGTTTAGAGCCATTATATAATTATGGGTTTAAAATAAGTTTAGTTGATGAGTAAATGTTTACCAACTCCGTATAAGGAAATTCGTTTTGGGTCGATAAGATCTTGTGGTAATGCTATACATTTTTGTTATGTCTTCTGCTATTTAGATCCTACGACCAGCACATCTGCAGGAATGTTAAAGGGGGAAACGGCAGGTAAGATTGTCAACTTATATGACCATAAGCAGAAACCAAAACAGTAAGTTCAGTATTTAGTTATTTGTTACCCCTTGATCGATGCCACTGCTGTTGGACTGTAAAACCAAGCCCAGTAGTCAGTACTTCGGTGCTGACCCGACAGCCGATTCTATATGTAACTTACAATATCTAAATTTTTGTAAATTTGTTGAAATTATCTCCCTCATGCAAAGATCTGTCCTTAGCTGATTTTGGTTTCATAGTCTGGTTATTTGTTCTCTATCAATTTATAAACATCTTTGGTTTTATGGTCTTCCGAAAACAACGGCAGTAGAATACCGAAGGAGCAAAACATTTAGATTTTATCTGTATTGAAGAGATATAAGTTGTTGAAATGCGCATATGCAGAAATTAAATTCACAGTAACTTTGGTATTTAGTTATTTTTTAAACATCTTTGAGTTTATGGTCTCTGAAATGTTAAGATTTAAAATGCAGTGAAAAAAAAAAATGGTATAATCTAAAATTATATTTCAAAAATAAAGCATAACTTCTCCGAAAATATTCATTTCTCGATTTTATACCGAAATTAATGAGATAAATTCAAGACCTATTCGCCTAAATCGAGAACCCCGCTTCAACTGACGCTATGAACCTTAACCTACAAAAGTTTATTTGAAAGGTTTGTGTTGGAACAGGAGCACACATGAAATCAACAAAAAATGAAAAAATTTGAACCACAAATAAAATTATAATAACTGGAAATAAAATCTCAAATTTGATTGATTCGAAAGGTTTTAAGATTTAGGGCCATTATATAATAATGGCATTAAAATAAGTTTAATTGATGAGTGAATGTTTACCAAATCAGTATAAGGGAATTCTTTTTTTTTTGTCGATAAGATCTTGTTGTAATGATATACCTTTTTGTTATTTCGTCTGCTATTTAGATCCTACGACCAGTTCATCTGCAGGAATGTTAAAGGGGGAAACGACAGGTAAGATTGTCAACTTATATGGCCATAAGCAGGAACCAAATTGACAGTAAGTTCAGTATTTAGTTATTTGTTACCACTGTGTCGATGCCACAGCTGATGGACCGTTAGACCAAGTCCAGTAGTCAGTACTTCGGTGCTGACCCGACAGACGATTTTATATGTAACTTACAATATCTAAATTTTTGTAAATTTTATTGAAAACTAAGAAGTATATCCCTCATGCAAAGATCTGTCCTTAGCTGATTTTAGTTTCATATTTAGATCATATTGGTTATTTGTTCTCTATCAATTTATAAACATCTTAGTTTTATAGTCTTCCAAAAAGAACGGCAGTAGAATACCGAATTTAGATTTCATCTGTACTGAAGACATATAAGTTGTTGTAATGCGCATATAGGGTAGCGGCTAACATGAACATTTCACCAAAATAGTTCACCTATGAATACATTTGAAAAATTTGCACATGTATTCTTTAGATCATACTGTATCAAAAATCATCGTTGGCCATTACAAATTCTGCCATTTTTAAGATGGCCACCGCTTTTCCAACAATGGCGGCATTTATTTTTGATGAGATTCATATTCAGTTGACTATGATCTTATATTTGTCTTAAAATCTACTTTTTTATCGCAATATGACTGTAAAAGTCTTTATAGATATCTAAGAATTGTTATTTTGAAATACCACTGGTTTATGACCTACTTTTGCGTCTTTGGCGACTTTTTGCGTTTTTTTTTTGAAAGAATAAATCGCATACACCACCAGGGCACAATGGTGCAATTTATTGCCGTTTTACTCGAGATTAAAACAAAGTCTCCAGAATATATCACGATCCGCCCCATATCATGTTGTGGTGTCGTATCCGAATCGACGGAATGTGCCAACGCGGGAGAGCCGAGCCAAGAAGGACGGACTGTAAGTCCTTCGGATGGTGTACAGATCGCACGGGAGTTAACTAATACTGGATGAACGATCGAACTGGGTGTAGGACTTTCATCTTCGAACCCAGTTGTATCCCATACATGTAAGTGTATAAGTTGTAGGTGGTTAAAGGATAATCCCTCGACCTTCAGCTAAATATTGGAAAAATATCGTTTTGTTTGACAAATTTATATAAATAGACATTTGTTACTAATTCTTTTTCTCTTTTGATTATTTTATCATTTGTTAATATGTCGAGAAGAATTCGACTTTCTTTGTCTGCTCAAGAGAAGCAGAAAACAGACTGGACAAAGTGCTTTTTGTGTCAGGAAGACACAAAATCACTATTACCTAAAAATGATTTGCCCAAATCGGGTTATAGAACATTGGCAACAAACATTCTAGAGTCTGCCAAGATAAATGAAATACCTATACCCCATAACATACTTAGAATAGATGAAGGTGATGGACTTGAATCTGCTTCTATTAAGAATGAAGCAAAGTACCATGAATCATGCAGATTGAAGTTCAACAACACAAAACTTCAAAGAGCTAAAAAAAGACACCAATCCCATGATATCAATCTTTCGAGTGAACCATCATCAAAATTTACGAGACAAAGGTCGTGTGAGACATCCGATGAGCAATCTCACAGTTTTGAAGAATGTTTCTTATGTTAGAAGCAATCGTCTCGTTTTGAACTCCGTGAAGCGATGACAATGCAACTCAACGAAAGACTCCAACAATGTGCACAAAATTTGCAAGATCAAAAACTTTTTAGCAAAATTAAGAGCCGGCAATGTAGTTGCACAAGAGTTCAAATATCATGCAGTCTGTCTTACAAAATTATACAACAAAGGAAGGACACACTTGAGGAAGTTACAATCAGCAGATGATGTTGACAAAGAAGACGAAATCAACCAGATTGTTTTTGTGGAGTTGGCTACTCATATAATAGAAACACAACGCAGCAGCATTGGAGGTGTTGTATTCAAATTGGCAGACTTGGAGAGAGACTAAAACATTTTGAGTCGAACGCAACATTCAATAAAACCCGTCTAAAAAATAAATTGCTTGCAAGAATTCCAGAGCTCAAAGCTTTTCATAAAGGAAGGGAGAAAGATGTTGGACCAGCACTTATATCTGCATGTGATATTACAGATGCTATGTACCTTGCCAAGGCGATTGAGATTGTACGAAAAGAAATATTTGCCCAGGAGAAGAAATTTTCTGGTCATTTTGATAAAAGCTGTGTTGATGATCCTGTTCCGCGTTGTTTAGTCGAACTCGTATCAATGATTGAGCATGGTCCTGATATTGAGTCTCAAATTGAGAATGGTCTTGTGAAGTCAGATTTTGCTGTAGCTTAATTTCTGAACTTCAAAAGTCACAAAAAGGGATCCAAAGTTAGCAAGCATTCAAGGCATTCAACTGAACGTGAACCACCCTTTGCAATATGTGTAGGTCTCCTCTTATATACAAAGACAAGAAAGCGACAATTGATTGATTCCTTCTATCAGCACGGCATTTGCATATCATATGATCGAGTGTAAAAAATATCATCACCGCTGGGTGAATCTGTTATTAGTCAATTTGAGGCAGATGGTATTGTCTATTTGTCAATTTTGCAAAAAGTATCGTTTACGACATCTGCTGTTGATAACATTGACCATAATCCATCTTCGACAACAGCAACAACTTCGTTTCATGGAACAGGTTTGTCTGTTTTTCAGCATCCTAATGTTTTGCCATTAAATGGTTCTCGAACGTTTCCATTCAATCCTCAGAAGCCAAAATCAAAATCTCTTCGTTCACTTCCAGAAACATATATTAACATAAAACCAGCATACTTGAAATCTTAACCTAATCCGCCAAATATAGAAACACCTGTTAGCATTTCCGATTGTGACTATCTTGTTTAAAACCTTCAACTTCAGTATGAGTGCCTTCAATTTGTTAGTTTAACTAGTGAGGTATTAGATCTAGAGCCAGTTTCGTGGTCAGCATACCATTCGCAGAAAGAAAGAGGACCAAATGTTAACATCAGCATTTCATCATTGCTGCCACTTTGGCAAGAACAAGCAAATTCAGTAGCCACGATGAAATATGCTATGGATAAAGTAAAGGAGATATTAGCATTCTTAAATCCAAGACAGACACCTGTGCTGGCTTGTCCCAGAAATGGGAAATCCGTTTGAAGAAGAGACGCAAGATTTATATAGTTTGGATACTAAAGATGTTGTAGACCCCGAATCTGCAGACGAAATATTGACAATTGCAGAGAGAGGAGGTGAACAATACAAAAGGTTCCTTTTGAAAGTACGTGATTGTAAAGGTTCTGGTTTTTATGAACCACTGAAAAAGAACAAATTTCGGATGTTTAGTCCAAAAGCAAAACCTGAAACTTCCAAGTCAAAGTTGGCAAATCTTAAAGATGACTGCAACCTTTTTTCGAGACTTTTTATTTCTTGTCAGAGTAGGCAATGCGATCTTCAAGATTTTTTTTTTTAGCATGAAAATGAGAGTTTTCCACCTTCACTTTCACAAAATTGTTTAATGAACACAGGTATCAAGCTACAGTTGATGCTTATCTTAGAATCTGGTCTTGAGATGCTCCAAATGTTGATTCCTTGGTCATTGACGGCGCTTCCTTAGTCAACTCAATGCAAACTGGATCAAGCCGGACTTTTGATGATTATGCCAATGACATTATCATCCCGACAATCACACCGATGGCACAAAATCATGATAGAGTGGATATTGTCATCGATGTTTACTACCAAGACAGTCTAAAGGGTGAAACCACACAAAAACGCGGCAAAGGGTCTAGACGACAGGTTGCTGGAAACAGTAGGCCACCAAAATAATGGAACACGTTTCTTCGATGCGACGAAAACAAGATAGAGCTCTTCTGCTATTTTAGATTGACATAAACACGGCAATCTTCGTAACTAAAGAAGAAAATGTTCTGTGCAATAAGGTTGCCAATGTTGACTATATATCACCTTGCAGTCATAAAGAGGCTGACACACGTATGTTTCTTCATGCTAAACATGCAGCGATAGGCGCTGTTAAGTCTGTCAACATTGTCACTTCGGATACAGATGTTGTTGTGATAGGTGTGTCTGTATTTGATTATTTGGAATTAGATGTATTATGGATAACTTTTGGAAAGGGTAAAGATATGCGATGGATACCAGTTCATTCCATTGTTAGGTCACTAGGCCCTAGATGCAAGGCGCAGCCATTTTTTCACGCCTTTACTGGTTGTGATACCGTGTCGGCATTTGTTAGGAAAGGTAAAAAGACGGCATGGAATGTTTTCGAAAGAAAAACAGAGACCTTCCGTTGCCTCAGTACACCTCGTGACAACTTGACAGAGCGTGATATCGACGTCAATGAAGAGTTTGTAGTTATCATGTACGATAGATCCAGCGTTTCGAACAAAGTAAATGATACTCAACTTGACCTCTTTGCTCGTAAACAGCGCTCTTATAATAACATTCCACCATCAAGAGCAGCTCTTGTTGAGCATTTCAAACGGTCTGTCTTGCAGGCAGGTCATACATGGGGACAGTCACTTTGTAAAACACAAAATCTTCATTCACCATTAAGTTGGGGTTGGGAAAAAGCTGAGGGAATTTGGGTTCCTCATTGGACATCCTTGGAGCCAGTAGTAGCATCATGTCAGGAATTGGTCAAATTTGGATGTAAAGTTCGATGTTTTCGATGTTTTCGATCAGGACTAAGTTATATGAAACCAAGACACCATTAATTTAGCGCATGCGCAATGAATAATGGGATATATCTTAAAATACCAAACATAGTAGACAATCATAATATACCGTGTGTGCAATAAGAATCCAATTTGTGCAAGAAAAAAAAAGATCTTTTCAAAAATGCCAAAATGACGCCATTTTGAAAATGTGGCGGCCATCTTCAAAATGCTCAAAATTAGAATGGCCAATTATATTTTCTGATTTGGTATGATTAATGGAATCTGTATGCAAAATTTCATGCTTGTATCACAAAGTAAACTACTATTTTAGTATTTTTCCAGCTATCCGCTCCACTAAATATGCAGAAATTAAATTCACAGTAACTTTGGTATTTAGTTATTTTTTAAACATCTTTGAGTTATGGTCTCTCGTATGTTTAGATTTAAAATGCAATGAAAAAAAATTGGTATACTCTAAAATTATATTTCAAAAATAAAGCATAATCGAAAATATTCATTTCTCGATTTTACACCGAAATTAATAAGATAAATTCAATAACTATTCGCCTAAATCGAGAACCCAGCTTCAACTGGCGATATTAACCTTAACCTACAAAAGTTTATTTGAAAAGTTTGTGTTGGAAGAAGAGCACCCATGAAATCAACAAAAAATGTAAAATTTTGAACCAGAAATAAAATTATCACTGGAAATAAAATCTCAAATTTGATCGATTCGAAAGGTATTAAGATTTAGAGTCATTATATAATAATGGGATTAAAATAAGTTAAATTGATGAGTGAATGTTTACCAACGCAGTATAAGGGAATTCTTTTTTTTTGTCGATAAGATCTTGTTGTAATGATATACTTTTTTGTTATTTCTATTTAGATCCTACGACCAGTTCATCAGCAGGAATGTTAAAGGGAGAAGCGACAGGTAAGATTGTCAATTTATATGGCCATATACAGAAACCAAATTAACAGTAAGTTCTGTATCTAGTTATTTGTTACCACTGGGTGGATGCCACTGATGTTGGTCTATTAGTCCCCAGCCCAGTAGTCAGTACTTCGGTGCTGACCCGACAGCCGATTCTATTTGTAACTTACAATATCTAATTGTTTTGTAAATTTTGTTAAAAAACTTAGAGTATCTCCCTCATTCAAAGCTCTGTCCTTGGCTGATTTTGGTTTCATATCTAGATCATATTCATAATTTGGTTATTTGTTCTCTATCAGTTTTTAAACATCTTTAAGTTTATAGTCTTCTAAACGTTTTGATTTTATCTGTACTGAAGAGACATAAGTTGTTGAAATACGATTATGGAGAAATTAAATATTTTAC
Source organism: Modiolus philippinarum (assembly GCA_002080025.1). Classification (NCBI taxonomy): domain Eukaryota; kingdom Metazoa; phylum Mollusca; class Bivalvia; order Mytilida; family Modiolidae; genus Modiolus; species Modiolus philippinarum. The sequence goes on from MJUU01035243.1 coordinate 120,903, forward strand.
GAAAGGATATGGAGTAAATGAACATGAGACCATAACACATATGTTAACTCCAAATGCAACAATTTAAATGGGCTGTATGGCCATTTCGGAAATGTACTCCTCATCAGCAGCACTAGAACCCAAACAAAGGAAATCTATAATTTCAAAAAAATGTTCAAAATGCATAAAACCGAACGAAATTCACAGTCACTTTGGTATTTAGTTATTTTTTTTTTACACATTTAAGTTTATAGTCTCTCAAATGTTTAGATTTTAAATGCAGTGAAAAGACATTAGTTATCGGAATGGCCATATGCAGAAACGAAATTCACAGTAAGTTCGGTAATAGACGAATTTCATATTTACGGGATGACTGCTAATTTAGCATGTTTTTCAAAGGGACGTCACTCGCTAACACCCGACATTCTGGTTTTCGGTCTCATTAGGGAAAGGACGGTCAGTAAATATTTTCTTTGGCAACGGTTACGATTTTGACTGTGGTCAGTACCCGAATAGCTTGAAATAATTTATTTAAAGACAATCGAGATATTACCCCTAGTCCAGTGATAGATACTTATGTATTCGAAATCTACTGCTGTCCTTATTACAATGGAACCGTAAACCTGACTGTCGGGTCAGTGGGTTACTTCCCTTTGTGGAAAACGTTATAAAAACGGAGCCAAAGTCGGGATAAGAAATAAACATAAAAGTGGTCTATTACCTACTTATAATTTATAACAACAGCATATCAAACAATACACAATCCCCGTGGTAGAGATGTATGCTCTTTATTTTTCTTAGATGTGGTGTACTTGTACATGAGATAATACCTCATGTGTCAACTTCCTTTAATTACCATTATCAAAATTTATGTAAATTCTAAAACCGAAGGATTAACTCCCACTATCGTAGTTTTGTCCTTAGCTATATTTGGTATTACTGATTATAGGACTTCGTTTGGTTTTATGCATTTTAACATTTTTGAAATTATGGATTTCCTTTGTTTGGGTTCTAGTGCTGCTGATGAGGAATAAATTTCCGAAATGGCCATACAGCTCATTAAAATTATTGCAGTTGGAGTCAACATATGTGTTATTGTCTCATGTCTATTTACTCTATATCCTTTCGTAAAATATTTAATTAACAGGAGTTTGTCTTTTATTGCAGTGGGGAGTTGGTAAAACAATTCCCCGTGGTAGAGATGTATGCTCTTTATTTTTCTTAGATGTGGTGTACTTGTACATGAGATAATACCTCATGTGTCAACTTCCATTAATTACCATTATCAAAATTTATGTAAATTCTAAAACCGAAGGATTAACTCCCACTATCGTAGTTTTGTCCTTAGCTATATTTGGTATTACCGATTATAGGACTTCGTTTGGTTTTATGCATTTTAACATTTTTGAAATTATGGATTTCCTTTGTTTGGGTTCTAGTGCTGCTGATGAGGAATAAATTTCCGAAATGGCCATACAGCTCATTAAAATTATTGCAGTTGGAGTCAACAGATGTGTTATTGTCTCATGTCTATTTACTCCATATCCTTTCGTAAAATACAATATAATCTCATTAAAATTGATACAATCTAAAGACTTATATCTGACTTGGTATAGGCAAAATAAAGTTGCTCCAAACAATCAAAAATAACTAGAGAAAGAGTTGGCTTGGCATAGAACAAGTACAATTACGTGTTTAACTAACGCTAAGTACTGGGACTCCCTTTCCAATACTTTACTCCAATTTGTTAGCCTTTAGACCTTATGTCAAAAGGCACATGTAGTGCAATTTATGTAGTTCGGGGAATAAAAAATAAACTGATATATTCTTCTAATATTAGTTTAATTCAAAGGCTATCAATTAAACACAAAAATTGATAGAAAAATTCACCAAATATATTTTGACAGGAAGGAGATTCGAAATACTCAAGATATTGATAACGTATTTTTGCCAAATGGACCCCTTCACTGTATCCTAAAGCAGTTGAGATAAAGGAGACTGCATAAACTACTCAATCAAATCAAGTTTAAAAAATAGGGATAATAACAGAATTGCTGAACAGAGTTTTCAAGACCGAAGTCCATGATACAAAAAGACAAAGCAGATGGAACCCACCGGTAAAATTATCGACCGCAATGGTCCTGACTTGGTACAGGCATTCCAAAAGAAATGATGGGTAAAACCGGTTTTATGGCGCACCAAACCTCAAATATAATTATGTCAGTTCTTAAATTTCCAGCAATAGATGCGAATCGAAATTCAAAATTATCAATTTGTCGACAAAGTGGGCAACTTACTTTCCAAATTATCAATTTTCCTTATATTGAGAGTAAGATTCCTACTTCTTCTGCTTTCAGAGTAAATGTTTTACAGTTTATTCATGACTTCATAGGAATTAACAAATATTCAGACTTTAACTAGTTTCTTGATTGTCTTATAAATCAGTGTTAAAAAATCGTCTTATGCATACGATCATTTTACAAACTTTTACCATGATTCTTTTTCACTTAATTCTCGGATGAACCAAACATGTGTTTTTATTAATTGTGACCTTTAGGCAGCAGTTTCTATTGCTTGGAGAAAGTTGGGAACACAGGGCGCTTCCGCAATGGAAGGTTGAGTTTTGCGTGCCATAAAACCAATTAACTAACCGTTTCTTTTCAGACAAGACAATTACAAAAGTCAACCTTAATGGCGGTTTTACACCTACTTTGTCTTTTGTACTTTGGATTTTTGCTTCTGAAAATCTTGTTTGGTAATTTAAGAAATAATTCACGGAAGCGTGAATACATGGCGATTTTTACCACGGGTTGGCCCTTTATGGCAATATTTTACCCCGAGCGTATCCCAACCC
>MJUU01035243.1:128199-139971 GCA_002080025.1 Modiolus philippinarum
TGGCTTAATGAATTTCTGAAAAATAATGTCGCCGTCAAAAATAAAGTTTCCAATATTTTGAATTTACAAGTTCACATTTATAGCAACACGAAAGCACGCGCTGTATTCGATACTGTGTAAAATAATTGCGAACCGAACCGTCACTCCCGGTTATGATGGTTAGTGAAAACAATCAGTTATCAGTAAACTACGTTGGCTTGGAACTATATACATGTTGTATATATATATCTAAAACTGTTATATGTTTTGTTTCATTGCTGTTGTTTCAATCTTCAAATCTTTGAACTTCAAGTATTCGCTTGCATGCCTGTAGTTAATCAGAATTTGGTCCGGTTTTTGTATTTTGTTTATTATTTTCTTTTAAACAATAACATATAAAAGTTTGCTTATGTATAAATTTTACTGCTCTGCTATTTTCAATATACATATTTTCCTTGTTTAGAATCATCAACTAGTTCGGCAAAAGAAATGTCACCAATGGATTTGGCAGGTATAAGTCAGCCTAGAATCAAATTGTACTGTTATAGGGAAAGAAAAACTGACACATTGAAATCTCAATTAATAACCCAACTTACTGTAGATTTTAATTCCAACATCTGGCGAAAACTTATTTCTCTTCAGTGAAGATCAAAGCAAAAGATTTGGAAGAGAAGAAATCGAAATATGTGTAAAAGCTGATAGGGAACAATTAGCCAAAACAGATCTAAATGAAATTACATAAGCTAAGGACAGGTCTATGCACGGGGAGATACTCCTTAGTTTTTAACAAGATTTCCTGAAAAATTTATATACCGAATTTGCATGATAAACGGTAAATTTTTGCTTTGCTGTGCACTTGTTTCAAGGAGTATCCTGTCATCAGGAGCATTAGAATAAAAAATAAGGAAAGCTTAAATCCAAAAGTAGCCAAAGAAAAAGAAGTACTCATCACAAAAATATCGAAATAGGAAACCAAATCTAGTACCGAGAACATCCACCGAGTGCCATACAAAGAATAAAGCCTCAGTATTTATAAGAATTAAGAATTTTGAAAAAAAAAACGCAAGTTAATTTTTCATGTCAGACAAGTCTGACTATTGAGACTACATATTGCACGTTTCCTACACTGAAGTACTGACTACTGAGTTGACGAATTTTCTCGGGGACTAACAGTCCTCCAGCAGAGGCATCGGCCTAGTGGATATATATTTTATGAAAGGATATTGAGTAAATGAACATGAGACCATAACACATATGTTAACTCCAACTGCAATAATTTTAATGAGCTGTATGGGCATTTCGGAAATTTATTCCTCATCAGCAGCACTAGAACCCAAACAAAGGAAATCCTTAATTTAAAAAAAATGTCAAAAATGCATAAAACCAACCGAACTCCGAATAATCAGTAATATCAAATATATTTATATCAAAGTACCGAAGTTACTGTACATTTCATTTTCTGCTTATCGGCAATAAGTGACGGCAATATTATATGCATTTTGGTTATACATATGAGAGACACACTAATCAGTAAAATTTGAACACGATTCAATAATGCTATTGACATGTTTGACACCGGGGAATTGGTTTGTTTGAGTGTCACTTAAGTGATATATTGATATGGATATGTGTACATTGAATTTTTAACCAAGCCTATTCATATATATTTCCATGGCGAAAAAGAAAACGATTTCATTTATTGTATGAAATTTTGAAACCTATTCATATATTTTTGTACAGTTAAAATATCATATAACTATGTAATCTTGTTTATCGCAAGATGTATTTTGCGGTTATAGATTGGAAGTTATCATTTGCTGCAATATGATATGTCAAAAATATAGTTTTCACATCGAGTTGAATAATTAAATTTTGGAAATGTTTGGAAACGAGCTTTGAAAATTTATTTAACAAGATGCTAAAATTTCATTTAACGTGTTTACGTTGTAGAAAATGTTTCTCTTATAATATAATATAAAACACCGAGGATTATTTTCCGAACAGATCTGGCGGGAAATTTCATGTGAGTTGTTCTCTTTCCAGAGATGAGAAAAAATTTTATCACACCGGTCGGGCATTGGTTAAATTTGCTTGAAATTAGAGAAGTAAAAATTCAGATTTATAGATAGATTTCTTATAATGTTTCTTAGCCATAACATATATGCTAGACCTGAAAAAAAACAGACCTTTTTTGGCTGCACATCCTTACCTACCTTTCATAGGACGCCCCTCTTTAAGACTTTTGCGAGGCTTAAAATTGAAGTTAAAAATAAATAAGTATATAAAATATGATTTTATATGTCTTCTTGTTTCAGATAAATTTTATATATTTTTTCCTCACCTTTTCAATTCCTGTGTTTTAGGAATAACATACGCCGTAGTATCATCAATTGTAGGATGCATTGCCAGTGGTGTCATATTGTCTCAATTATTTTCCAAAATTGAAACAACTGCTTCTACCATTCAAAACGTACGTACATTGCTTGAGTAGAATGAAAAATCACTAGTAGGTATGAGAAAAACTTTGATTTTCCAATATGTTATATTCTTAAAATTTTACTGTAATGAAAACACAGGAATTAGAAGTCAACTAGTTTTAATTCAAAACTAAATAGCATCTGAATTCATTGAATGCTAAAACATTCCCGCATATGTATATTGTTAACTGAATTAATTGTGGAGAGTTCGGTCAAAGAAGGTAATAAGTAATTATTAATACTGTAAACCGGGAAATTTTCGCGCCGTCCTTATTTTTATTTCGCGGTAGATTGACATGATTTAAGTTTCCGCAGTTTTGAATTCGCGCAGCCAAATGCAAATTGTTGACCATTCACTTGAATAATACCCAATTATATTCGAGCCGTTTTATTTTCGCGCTTCCATTCCAACTGCGAAATAAAACTGCCGCGAACATTTCTCTGTTTATAGTAACAAAACAACCAAGGATACCAAGGTAACACTGAACGATCGCGAATAAATCATATGCATCAAAGTACAGAAACACGACAAAAAATGAGAATATAATATGACCAAAAGCATCTATTCAAAGAATGCAATATTGAAATAAAAGTAATGATTGAAAATATTTAAACTAATAGTTTGTAAAATCTGATAGAGCGCAAATAATTAATACGACCTAAATGGAAAGCTGAGAACAGAGCTATGCCAGAGGAAGATACTCCTTGGTTTTCAGCAAATTTTTCAAAAATTAATATACCGTGAAAATACTATTAATCGTTGGGTGTCAATTTTTTTTTTTGATTTCGTGGTTGACTTTACCACCAAATTAAAATCATAACGAAATACAATATTCATGTTACCTTGAAACAGAGAAGGAAGGAAACCTCGAATTTAGAAACCCACGAGTCCTTTAATTTGAACAAAACCACGAAAAATGGAACCAACGAAAATAAATGCATCCACAGTATTGAACGTTTCCAGATAAAATCGGGTTTCATGTGTGCACTGAAGTATTGTAAAGTATATGTCGTGTTTTTATCAAATCACACCTTTTCGGTTATTTCGTAGTTTCACTTACACTTTTTCCGATCATACTATATATTTTTCTTGCTTGTCTGCAAACTTATCCATAGTATAAATAGTAATGAAAACAACTGATTTAAATTCTTAAAGGCTACATAGTCATGATTTAGTTTGCCCTTTGAATTTCATACCATTCGTTGAAGTTATTTTTTTATTTGTTTTTTTTGCAAAATAAATTACTATGTAGACATTTACCATGTTTCCCTTACTTCACATCCTTTCGTGAAATATATAGTTAAAATAAGATTTATGACTTGATCTTTATAAAATGTTGATGCGTTTATAATTTAAACTTTCTAGGAATAATTACCACCACAATTTTTAAAATGTTTAGATGATTTTATTACAGCTGTACAAATTAATGTACAAAAGATAACGAGACACACTTATAAAATCACAAATCCCATGCCACAATCTACCAGGGAACTGCACAAGAAAAAACAGTAGATTGAAGAAAGACAAGCATGAATGATAAAAAAGTTAACAAATTGCACAGGGTTCCATAATATTGCCAGATGTAAAAACAATATGAGGCATATTTGTTTGTCTGACTATTTACGATTTCGTCCATATAAAATCTGCAAGGATATAAAATTAAATTCTGGTGTCGTTTTCGGAAAGTCAGATGTATTTTTTTATTTTGATTAAATTGTACGAAGCAAATCTTATATTATAAATGCCGATGGGTCATGAAAATGTATGAGGGTGTTTAAACTATGATACATAAAGCACTACAGAGAAAATATTTCCGGACATGAAAACGAGTTTAAAATATTGTGTACGCAAAGTAATACCAACCATAGTATATTTTCCGGTTAGAAAATATACCATATTTTTAAAATAACAAAACCACCTCTTTATTAAGATGTATATATTACAAAATATTTTTGAACATATATGAACTTATTTTCACAGTTTAAATCTATAGGCAAGTGTTTTTTATAACCTCCTTGATAGTACAACGATATAGTAAGGGGCCAGCCTTGTAGTGTTAGTCTTGTCTTTTTTATAAAACAACGACAGTAGAATACCGAAGGAACAAAGAGTTGGTATAAAAGAACAGTAAATTTCGTTATGCTGTACACGTGTTTCAAGGAGTAACCTCTCATCAGCAGCATTAAAATCAAATGATATGGAAAGCCATAATCCGAAAGTATTCCAGAAAGAAGCCATCATCCAAAAGTATTCCAGAAAGAAGTACCCCAGAAAGACGTGGAATTTACGAAAATCGAAGTCCAAAACGAAAACACAGAAAACAATGACGTTAGACACAAAAAACAATGACGTTAGACAGGTACAAAGCACAGAAATAGAAATAACAACATTTAAAACAAAGGCACTAACAGTGTGAACTCCAGTGAAACTGAAAGTGACATCAGGTGAGACTTCTATTTTGTGTATTTCAAATTTTATCATGCAATTTTATGGCGCTTCTAACAGTATTACAGTATGGATGTTAAATATCTAAGTTATGTCTATATTCAAACCTTTCATTCATGTAGAAGGAGATGGAGCAAAGGCAAATGGACAAACTGGTGGAAGACTTGTTTTCTATTGACCTTGAAGACGAAAGTCAGCAAGTTACATGTAAACATGTTCCACCTGTCTCACATGGTGGTATAGTGTTTTGACTATGAAAAGGAAAACTTCACCTTGAAAATTACATTGGTTATCTTTGCGTGTATCAATTTTTATTCTATTGATTATGTTTTGTTACTGTCACAAATATTTACACTCGTTTTTTTTAACAAACTCAAAAAAGGGAAAGAAAAAGAAAAAAAAGAAAAAAAAAGATATTGAACTTTCTGTACAATTTAGTTTCAGATAAATGTTTATGGCAGTGTGTGTCTTTTAAGTGTAAAGAATGGGGCGCATTTGCTAGACCGCTGTACCTTTTAACTCTACAAGTATATTGCTACATTTACGTAACTTAAGAAATAACTCATCCGAGCGTGACTTTTACTTATTTCAATTTTTACATGATATTTTTTCCGGAGCGTCAGTGAAGGGTAAAATATGGGCATAAAATTCCAATCCGTTGTTAAATTCGTATAAACTGAAGCTCCAATGAATTATTCGTTTCTAGTAGGTAGGATAAAACAGGCTAAATTTTAATTGAAGCAATGCAATCCCAGGAAAAGACAGATAACGGCCGTTCCGCTATTTCAACATACAAAAATGAAAAAAACAGAACTAGTAAATTATTCTATATGGATATGCATGAACGGTTAATTTTATAAAACTAAATATTATAAAATCTCAACTGTTAGGGAAGTATTTATTTACTTCCAACTGCACATGTATTTGAACAGCATGAATATATAACACTTTCATCACGGTAACGAACACAAACGTTTTAGGCACGTCATATCAGAATTAGCAATATTATACAGTATAATGTTAACTGCAGAAAATCTAATTGAATATTAATATAATTTTTCAAGAGAGGTCATTTGTTAGTTTTTTATTTGAGACTAAAGATATAAATAATGGTTGCTCAATTCACCAGGAATGAAGATACGTTATATTTTGTCATAAGATTTTAATACACACTATTGAGTCTATTGAACTATAAATGGTGCAAACCATTTACCAACAATTTCAGCTTTTCCTGGACACCACAAATAACATAAACAAAGGATGAACATATGTGTTCTGTCAAAATTAGTGTGCAGTATAAATTGAAATAATTGCATGGTATTTTTTGTCACATCTTACTCTATAGTTCAAAACCATTTTATGAAACAATGGAAAGAATAAACTAATAAAGCATGAAAGTAAATGCACATGATACAAAGTCACTACAAATAAATGAAAAAAACAAGCAATGGAACAATACTCTTGTTGTTCTTCATCTTGAAGTCGCCATGAAGCCTTCAACATTTAGTTTTTCTCATACCTCAATGTAAGTTCAAGACAGCCTCTAGCACTGATTGAAGTGGAATCCATTTCCAATGGTCGAACAACGCCACACATTAAGGCTCTTAGTTTACAATGAGTACAGGAACGTCAACAAACATGATGTAAACTAGCAAAGTGTAATTACCACCGAAGTCATCTCAATCCTACCTTTTTTGGTCGTCTAAACAAGTGTTTTGAACAAACATAATTGATATCTTTTACGAAGCCAGGTTCATACAAGGGCTAGTTCAGAAAAAAGAAAACAAGCTAGCCAAATCCTTTAATTTCAGTTTCCGTTATAAAGATTATGTTCTTTCATTGAACAATCCTCAATCTAAGGATAACCTTCATCTTATATACCCAAAATGAACTCGAAATTAAAGAGACCATTGATACACCATCATCAGCATCATACCTGGACCTATACCTCTACATTGACAACTCTGGACGTCTGAAAACAAAACTTTACGACAAGCGTGATAATTTCGACTTTCCAAAAGTGAACTTCCCGTTTTTTAGCAGTAATATTCCCACTTCTCCGGCATATTGCGTGTACATTTCACAACTTATTCGCTATTGCCGTGCCTGTAGTTTGTACAGCGATTTTGTCAACAGAGCGAAATTACTGTCTCAAAAACTTATACACCAAGGGTATGGTCAGTCACTGTTGCAATTGTCACTTCAGAAGTTTGCGGTCGTCATCACGATTTGACAGACCATTACAATGTTTCTGTTTCACAAATGAAAACAGATATATTTGGGTAGATCCAGAGTTTGTTACCGGACTGACTAACACTGACTGTGACAAAATCGGACTTTTCACTGGCAGTGTGACGGGTGCCACGCGTGGAGCAGATCATGCTAACCCTTCCAGAGCACCTGATGATACCTCAGTTTTTATAGAGGTTTACACTGCTAGTGCTCTAGTGTTGTGGCGTTTTTGTTCATTTTGTTTTGTTTTGTTTTTTTTTTGTTGCGTCTTTGTCATACTGTCTCAATTCGTGTTGCTGTGAATTGTCGTGATTTTGGATTTATGATTTTAGAATTTCTCCTTTCCTCATTCTTGCTTCAGTGTTCGTTTGTCCATGTATTACCACATTTGTCGAAACCCAGACCTCTAACAAAATATATCTATTGCTTCACGTACGTAGTTCATCAAAATAGCGATTTTAGATGAAAGGAAAAATTAAGACTTCATACATAGTTGCCTTGTTAAACAAATGTTCGGTCATTTAGGAAAGAGAGTTTAGGAATTGCCCACACTTTTGTATACAAATTTTGATGTTCAGAAAAAAAGACTCGAATATATAACACCTTTTCACACAAATATACTGTCAGTTAAAGCCAGTGTCCAGAACAAATAGAAATTTACATGCAGGTGCATCTTGGGTTGACTGACAGCCTTCAAACCATTGGGTCTCTGATCTATATTTTCCGCTTTCAACGTTCATCTAAGTTCATATCTCAGTCAGTATGCATAATATGATCATCATACCTTGCATATGCACGCATCTCTGATGGTAGGTCAACATCGAGACAAATTATGTCTTTTTGACCTATTTTTTACCCTTGATTGATCTCAGGCACTATACATGGTAGGATCATGTAACCTTGCATATGCATGCACCTCTCATGTTAGGTAAGCATCCAGTCAAATCAGGCAACATCTATCCACTTTGACCTATATTTTCCACTTGAATAATTAACATTAAGGTTTATGGACAAGTTCATATTTCAGACACTCTACATGGTCCCTTAATGTAACCTTGCATATTAATGCATCTCTTATGGTAGGTCAGCATCCAAACGTAATTAGGCCACTGTGACTTATGTATATTTTACTTATGAATGATTTACATTCAAGTTTCTGATAGATGTCAGTCACTATACATGCTAGGATTATATAACCTTGCATATGCATTCAACTCGGATGGTTGGTCAACATCCAGGAAAAAAATGGTTAGTGTGTCAATTAACAATGAAGGGATATGGAGTAAATGCAAATGAGACAAAGTCCCTACAAAAAAATGGTAATACTAAGCAATGGAACAACGCTTTTATTGTTATTCTTCATCTTGAAGTCACCATGAGGCCTTCAACAATTAGCTTCACTTTTACTTTAATGCAAATTCAAGACGAGGTGAACTCTGTAATCATTGATTCCCCATGTTTAAGTAATATATACATCATAAAAAAGAAAACAAAACTAAGATAAATATTACATAATCGCTATGAATTTCATTCTATCTGTTTACTATCATGTAACTATTAATCTTCTGGTTTTTCGATTTTTATCTGCACTTATGCAGCTGTTATGAGACGAAAGATGTAATAATGGCTATCTGCATATTAACTTAAATTTCGGGTATTTCATTTCTTTTTTACATAACTTTGTGGTTTTTTTTATTTCAGTTGTATAGATTGCCAACACAAGTTATATTTCTTTCACTGTGTTAGATGTTAGACAGATTTTCATCTACCAGATGTCACTCAAAATATTATTAAAATCGTTTTTAGCTCACCTGTCTTTGCAAGGATGAGCTTTTGCCATCACTTAGCGCCCGTCGTCTGTCGTCCGTCTGTCTGTCCGTCTGTCCATCCGTCGTAAACTTTTTTTTTCAAAAACGTTTTCTTTTGAAACCACCAGGCTAATTTAATCCAAACTTGGCCTGGGTCATCACCAGGGTATATTGTTTAAATAATATGTTCAGCTAGTCCGGGGACCAAACAACATTGCCGCTCTTGCTTAAAATAGAATATAGGGGTAAAATACTGCTTTTGGCAAATAACTCAAAAACCTTTGCCGATATCAAAAATCTGACAAGTGGTGGTATTATTCAGAATGCCGAGATCTATCTGCTCTGCAATTTTGAAGATCATCGGAAAACCCGTCTAAGACTTACAGCCCTTTTGCCGTAAAATTTTCAAAATTTATGCATTTTTATTTTTCATTTCAAAAACTGTAACAGATAGAGGTGAAGTGTTAATTAGAAAAATGTTTAGCATATCAAGATCTACATATTCTGAAATTTTGAAGAAAATTCCAATTTCTGTGTTGAAGTTATTGACTGTTTTTCACCAATTTTTTTCAAAGTCATACGGTTTATTATTTCCCTTTAAGTTCTGTTTTCAAATCTTCTTTGAATTATTTTCTTCTTTTTAGTTGTACAGAAATTTCCTGCTATCACTTTATTTTTAATAATTATTTGTTACATAATCAAGAGCAAAAAAAAATGTTTTTGTACAAAATTTTCCTTTTTTGCAAAAATTCTTCCAAAATCTTGACTTATTTCACAGTTTAATAATTTTTGTATATAAATATATATTGTGTCTTACAGTGAGTATTGTTTACCTACCATGCTGATATCATTTCTCGATAAAATTTTATATAGCATCCTGGCTTCATAGCATGCATTGACTTTATTAATGACCTAGCTATGCCATGGTGAGTTTTTGCCATCACTGTGTCAGTGGTCTGTCTGTGCTAAATTTTTCATTCAATCATTTTTTTCTCTGAAACTGCAGGGGCAATAGGAACCAAACTTGGTCACAATAGTCTTAAGGGGGTCCCATTTAAAAAAGGTGTCCGGCAAGTCAACGCGTCATCCAAGATGGCCGCCAGTGGGATCTTTGTCGAAAATGGACCAAATATCCAAAGATCTTCCTCTCTAAAACTTCCGAGCCAATTGGAACTAAACTTGGTCAAAATGTCTTAAGGTGCCCTCTTTTTAAAAAAATTTCTGGCAAGTTCGTATCATATCCAAGATGGCCACCAGCAGAGAACGTGGCTTTTACATTGAACCCTATGGGAAAGCATTCAAAGATCTCCTCTGAAACCACTGTGGCAATTGGAACCAAACTAGGTCACGATAGTCCTTGGGTGGTCCCGTTTTAAAATTGTGTCAGGCAAGTCCGCACTTCATCCAAGATGTCCGCCATTGGTGAACATTGTCGAAAATTGGACAACATTGCAAAAATCTTCTCCTCTGAAAATACTGGGCCAACAGGAACCAAACTTTGTCACAATAGTCCTTAGGTGGCCTCATTTAAAAATGTATACGGCAAGTCAACGCGCCATCCAGGATGGCCGCCAGTGGTGTCTTTGTCGAAAAATGAACCTTATGTTCAAACATCTTCCCCTCTGAAACTACAGGGCCAATTTGAACCAATCTTGGTCGAAATGGTCCTAAGGTGGGTCCTTTGAAAAAAAGTCTGGCTAGTTCGTACCATATCCAAGATGGCCGCCAGCACGTGACTTTATTAATGACCTAGCTATGCCATGGTGAGTTTTTGCCATCACACTGTCAGTGGTCTGTCTGTGGTAAATTTTTCATTCAATCATCTTTTTCTCTGAAACTGCAGGGCCAATAGGAACCAAACTTGGTCACAATAGTCTTAAGGGGGTCCAATTTAAAAAATGTGTCCGGCAAGTCAACGCGCCATCCAAGATGGCCGCCAGTGGGATCTTTGTCGAAAATGGACTAAATATCCAAAGATCTTCCCCTCTGAAACTACTGGGCGAAATGGAACCAATCTTTGTCAAAATGGTCCTAAGGTGGTTCCTTTAAAAAAAAGTCTGGCTAGTTCGTATCATATCCAAGATGGCCGCCAGCAGGGAACGTGGTTTTAACATTGGACCCTATGGGAAAGCATTCAAAGATCTTCTCTGAAACCAATGTGGCAATTAGAACCAAACTTGGTCACGATATTCTTTGGGTTGTCCTTGGGTGGTCCCGTTTAAAAATTGTGTCCGGCAAGTCAGCACTTCATCCAAGATGGCTGCTAGGGGGAACATTGTCGAAAATTGTACAGTATTGCAAAATCTTTTCCTCTGAAAATACTTGGCCAATTAGAAACAAACTTAGTCATGTGTTTGGCAAGTCCACATCATTTCCAAGATGGCCGTCAGTGGGGAACGTGGGTTTAACATTGGACCCTATAAAGGAAACATATTCAAAGATCTTTTCCTCTGAGAGCACATGGCCAATTTTAATCACACCTGGTCACAATGGTCCTTACTTGGTCCCCTTCATAAAATGTGTCCGGCATGTCCGCATAGTATCCAGGATGGCAGTCAGCGGGGAATATAGTTTAACCTTGGACCCATTGGAAATCATTCTAGGATCTCCTCTGAAAATACTATGTCAATTGGAACCAAAGTGAGGCACAATGATCCTTAGATGGTCTTCTTCTAGAAAGGTGACAGTTGGGCTACGTCCCATCAAAAATAGCTGCCAATGAGGAACATAGTTTAAGTTTTGATCATATAACATCAATGTATATCAACAAACTTGAAAATGAGACTCTTAAGCGCTGGAATTATTTTGACTTATTGTGTCAGCCATTGCC
>MJUU01035243.1:143024-158105 GCA_002080025.1 Modiolus philippinarum
GATGAGGGGATATAGGAGGACTGAAAAAACAATCGGTCTAGATGGGAAGTCGGGGGAGGGGGTGCACGGAAAGTGATTTCAGCCCATGGCCTATTATTTGAGCACATTTAAACACAGTTTTAAACAAGAACAACTGTAACTTGAACTACATATGATACCTCTGCATTTCATTCAAAGTGCGTACAGCATCACAGTTTAAGGACAATAAACAAAGGGAATGCAGAAATACAAAGGAATGAAAATGATTTTGCCGATTCACTACTGTGAACCATACATCCTTTTGGCCCAGTGTATTCTAAATAAAACAAAAATATATTTACTAAAAATAAACTAAAAACACAGCATTCAATGTCAGTTGAACATAATTTCACTTATTCATAGAAAGAAGGGATAATAATAAACAAGGAGATTTAACAATCAATATGTATTTCCCCTAGCCATCATAAGACACATAAGTTGTCGAAATGAACTTTGAGGAACTGAAATTTATGTATAATTATTGAATTCTATATAAACGTGATGCCTCTGTTTGTTCCCAGTGAAAAACATGATACCTCGGTGTTTGTCCAAAAACCGGTTTCTACAGTATCTAAATTTTTAGAAGTTTCAAAAACACAAGAGTATCCCTTGTCTTGATATAAAATGCGTTTTAACCAAGATGGTGATACGTCAATCGACAATGCTGTCTACGCATCAAATCCGCTGTGCAAAATTACCTAATGATAAATTAAAGTCGGTAATCTTCAAGATGCCAATAAAATGTATAATGTGGGAAGAATTCTACAACTATTTTAGTCTTGAACACATGCTTAAACTTAAAAATCCATGTACTTGTTTTACAATGTAATTTCCTACATTTTTAATGAGATTTACTCACTCTCAAACTGATGACATTGGTCTATTAAAGAGAATTCGTAAGTAACATCGCTGAATTCACAATGCATACGACTTGAACCGTCACAACATACCCGCCATGCAGAAATTGCCATTTCGTCTAGATCCGTACCTGAAACGTCGAATATATCAAGTTGATGCCAGAGAATCAAATATTATAAAGTGTCCACACATAAAAAGGGGCCACATAATTAGGCAAATACCCATAAAATCAAATATTATGCATTACCCATATTTTTCTGGCTTTATTACCACGCTTGTCAAATATGTAGTATGTTTACCGGGCCCGGTCAAATATAGCGAAATATAGAGAGGTGCATTTCAAGTAATTGCACGTGTCAATTGTTTTTATCTATGCATTAAATCTAAAATTCATTTAATCATCTTCAAGAAATACAATGATTTTGAAACTTATTATCTGGAAAAACAGGTGTTGAAATAACATTACCGTTGTATGAATACTTCATAACAATATTGATTTTATGGAGGAAAAATTTCAACACTTTTAAAACTTTTTTATAAATTATATTTTTGGTCTTCAAAATGTTCAAATGTTATTTATCAATGATTGAGAGGACATAATTTGTCGGAAATAAGTGATGGCAATAGCTCACACTGACCCTTTTGGGTCGGGTAAGCTGAAAATATAAGCAAACCGCATATAAACAGAAATAAATCCATTAGATGATGACGCTACACGTACATCCATACTTTAATAGTAGCGAACACTAAATATCAAACTCACAAACAAAGCAAACAAAACACACCTACGAATAAAAGTTGAATAGACGAGTGTTCATACTGAGCAAAAGATGAAAATGAGTCGAGTATAATGTAACAAAAAAGTTCATGCCACTTCGGGCCAATGGTAGCTTGCGAACCTGTCACTAACTCCCCAAAAAATATATACGGAGCTCATTTTTGCATCGGTCCATATATCATTTCGGGTGTGAGAGACCGGTCCATAAACCGCCATATGACCCTTAGTGCCATGAATTATTTATATATAGTTAAACAGAAAAAAAAATAATTCTCTTATGACATGGCATCAATATCTATTTCTTACACGATTAGATAATTTTCGTATCACTTAGTGATAACTTTTATGCTATCATTTTCATATGATTAGATAAGTTTTCAGTCGTATTCTCATTGGTTGTTTTAGAGGTCATACATCGATGTAATGTGTATTGAGATCATTGACGCGTGGAAATTGACATCGGAATCAGTTACTACAGATACAGAGAAATTTACACCTAAATTTAACTAAAAATAATTCGAAACATTTTCACTTAACTGAAAACCAGAAATTAATAGCTATTTATAACTGTAATTACAATTCAACCGAGTTTTCTGAAACGATACCTAGGTATGTGACCATCGTAGAACTATGTACTTTTCATTGCTGTTACTTCCGGTTTTCATGGGAGTTCATACTATCAGTGTCTTAGTTCTTAATGTTATCTTTTTATTTCCTTGCATTGTAGCTGTCTCACGTCCTTGTTTTGTCTTTGTTTTTCTCTCTTGCCGTGTCTTTGGACTTTTGTGGTCATCGCTTCCCTTGTTCCTTAGGTATTGTACTGCCATTGCTTTTGATTGTTGCGTACATGTCCTAATAATACAACATAGTTACTTCATCTACAATACTTATCGTTATTTATAGTTTCTGTTTTATACACTCGAAAATTTATAGTTAGATTTTAAATTGAAAAAGTTAAATATTTTGAAAAAAAAATGAACTAGTTTGGTCATTTGTAAAGATTGAGTTTAAACCGTTCAATAAAAAAAACCCTGATTTTTCCACCATATTTATGTAAAGATTGATGAATAGCAATATTTCCGCATATAAAAATATGATGAAGTAAGCTATTTAGAAAAAAATGAATTATTTTCAAATTGGTCATTTGTAAAGTTTGAGTTTAAACCGCACAATAAAAAACCTGATTTTTCAAACATATTTATGTATAAATTGATGACAAGCTATATCACAACATATAGAACTTCTTCGAAAGTTTATGATAGAGTATAATATTAATAAAGAAAAAAATAATTATTTTGGTTATTTGTAAAGATTGAAAACAAACCGCACAGTAAAAACCTGACTTTTCAAGCATATTTATGTAAAGATTCAAGGAAGCCTTATCGCAACATTTAAAACTTCTTCGAAACGATATGATAAAGCAAACTATTTAGAAAAAGGAATAATTTTGGTCATTTTAAAGACTTAATTAAACATATGTGCCCCACTTGCTTATCCAAATAGAACACTACGTGGAAATATATTTTATTACATCTGCTATCGCAAAAATGCGATCTAATTATTGGAAAACCTTGTTTTAAGTAGTGATCCTCGCGACAGCGAAGTTCACTAGTGAATGCAAAAAAAAAACTGCCATGGAATAGCTACCTATTCCAAAAAAGTGAACTTTGCGACATCTAGGAGAACACAAAGTGCACTTCAAAAGTGAACTTCAAGTTCACTTTAAGTGCACATTTTTGAACGTTGCGTCTGCACCCATCTGCATCCATTCGGAAATGTCGGGTTTTATTATGATACACCTCTGATTGTAGAGAAAAGGTGAAAGATAACTCTCATCTGAAGTATAAAATTATCGGGATGTAACGCAGTGTCCAAAAGTTGAGATAAATCGTAAGTTGGGATGGAGCAAGCAACTACACATTGTTTTTTCAACATATATTCCAAGCCATCCTGTGGGTTCGATCCCACATTGATAAACTCCATAATGTTGACTAGAGATAAAATAACTTCACAAAGTATTTCGCCTAAGTAACCAGAATTGTTCGAAAAATTATCTGTGGCTAAGAAACTCAACCAATTTTTTCGTATGGAATTGCTTGGAAAAAGCTTTGCTCGTGCAAAGCTCTGTCCTTAGCTAATTTTGGCTTTACATTTAGGTCACTTTGGTTATTTGTTCTCTATCAGTTTTGAAACATCTTTGAGTTTATGGTATTCCAAACGTTTAGATTTTATCTGCACTGATGAGACATAAGTTGTCGAAATGCGCATATGCAGAAAGTAAATTTACAGTAACTTAGAAACATGATTTTGAACCTGGTAATTAGTGCATAATTTCCAATTGAAAATACGTAGC
This sequence comes from Modiolus philippinarum, assembly GCA_002080025.1. Taxonomy (NCBI): domain Eukaryota; kingdom Metazoa; phylum Mollusca; class Bivalvia; order Mytilida; family Modiolidae; genus Modiolus; species Modiolus philippinarum. The sequence continues at coordinate 147,032 of MJUU01035243.1, forward strand.
TCGAATTGTATCTCATTGAATTTGTTGTACTGCATTCGATCAATTTTAATGTTCTGACCGTAGCTTTCACTAATGAATTTTGCACATTTCTATTATTGTGTATGAGTTTAAGCAGTAATTTTGATGGGATCTCCTACAGTCCTTGTATCAGTAGCCGTTATTTATTAACGGATTGTTGACGATTGATGACGGATTTTTGATTGATTGATGACTGATTTTTTACTGATCGATGACGGATCCATGAATAATGGATGTGTACGTATTTTAAGGGTGTAAACGTATTTTACTGATCGCATCCGTCAATTACGTGTTGTAACAATCAGAAAATCACGTATTACGGATAAGTAGATATTTGGAATTTTAAGGCAAATCGAATAAAAATAATATTATTCTCGTGTGTTTCCAGGTTGTTAGATACATCTTTTTCGAATATAAAGACGAATAAACGAATGCTGTATTTTGTTTCAATTTAAATCGTTTACATGTATTTGTGAATGAGAACTGGGTATCTAAACTGCATAATACAAGTCTGTGTTTTAGACTCGATCTTTTAAAATGACCAAAACAATATTTTTTTGCAAATATTATGGATCATATTCCTTCAGAGGAGTTTTATATTTTGCACATCATTATTTTAATGAATTTTGACATATTTAAGTCTTGAAAATTTAGATTTTTAATGTGCGGTATTTCAAAAAAATTATTTATCATATCCTTTGAAGGAGTTTTATCTTTTGCGAAACACAATTTTAATGAATTTTAACATATTAAAGGTTTGATTGTTAGATTTGAGTCTGTGGTTTAAACTCTGTCTATAGAAATGACCAAAACAATTGAAATTTTTTTTAAAATTTTATTCATCATATCCTTTCAAAGGAGTTTTATCTTTTGCGAAACACAATTTCAATGAATGTTAACATATTTTAGGCTTGAAAAGTTAGATTTTTAGTCTGCAGTTTAAACTCTGTCTACAAAAATGACCAAAACAATTGATTTTTTTTCAAAATTTTATTCATCATATCCTTTCGAAGGAGTTTTATATTTTGCGAAACACAATTTTAATGAATTTTAGCATACTAAAGGGTTGAAAAGTCAGAATTTTAGTGTGCAGTTTAAACTCTGTCTATAAAAATTACCAAAACAATTGAAATATCTTAAAAATTTTATTCATCATAGCCTTTCGAAGGAGTTTTATCTTTTGCGAAGCACAATTTAAATTGAATTTAAGCATTCTGAAGGGTTGAAAAATCAGATTTTAAGTCTGTGGTTGAAACTCAATCTTTAAAAATGGACCTAAACAATTTATTTTTTGAAAATGTTATTCATCATATCCTTTCGAAGGAGTTTTATCTTTTGCAAAAACACAATTTTAACATATTTAAGGCTTGAAGTTAGATTGGTAGTCTGGTATTTAAACTCTGTCTATAAAAATGACCGAAACAATTGAAATTTTTTGAAAATTTTATTCATAATATCCATTCGAAGGAGTTTTATCTTTTGCGAAACACACCTTTAATGGATTTTAACATTTTAAGGATTGAAAAGTTAGATTTTTAGTCTGCGGTTTAAACTCAGTCTGTAAAAAAGACCAAAACAATTTAATTTTTTTCAAAATTTTATTCATCATATCCTTTCGAAGGAGTTTTATATTTTGCAAAGCTCAATTTTAATGAATTTAAGTATTCTTTTAGGTTGAAAAATCAGATTTTTGGTGTGCGGTTTAAACTCAATCTTTAAAAATGACCAAAACAATTTGCATATTTTCAAAAAATTTATTCATGATATCCTTTGGAAGGAGTTCTATATTTTGCGAAACACAATTTTAATGAATGTTAGCATACCTAAGGGTTGAAAGGTCAGAGTATTAGTGTGCGGTTTAAATTCTGTCTATAAAAATGACCAAAACAATTGAAATATTTTATAAATTGTATTTATAATATCCTTTCGAAGGAGTTTTATCTTTTGCAAAACACAATTTTAATGAATTTTAACATATTTAAGGCTTGACAAGTTAGATGGTTAGTCTGGTATTTAAACTCTGTCTATAAATATGACCAAAACAATTAAAATTTTTTGAAAATTTTATTCATAATATCCTTTCGAAGGAGTTTTATCTTTTGCTAAACACACCTTTAATGAATTTTAACATTTTTAAGGCTTGAAAAGTTTGGTTTTTTGTCTACGGTTTAAACTAAGTCTGTATAAATGACCAAAATTTAATTTTTTTGAAAATTTTATTAATCATATCCTTTCGAAGGAGTTTTATATTTTGCGAAGCACAATTTCAATGAATTTAAGCATTCCTTTAGGTTGAAAAATCAGATTTTTGGTGTGCGGTTTAAACTCAATCTTTAAAAATGACCAAAACAATTTGAATTTTTTCAAAAAATTTATTCATCATATCCTTTCGAAGGAGTTTTATATTTTGCGAAGCACATTTTTAATGACGTTAAGCATACTGAAGGGTTGAAAAATCGTATTTTTAGTCTACGGTTGAAACTCAATCTTTAAAAATGACCAAAAATTTAGTTTTTTGTAAATTTTATTCATCATATTCCTGTCGAAGATTTTTTTTTATCATGAATCACAATTTAAATCAATTTTAGCATATTTAGTGTTTGAAAAGAAGGATTTCCAAGTCTTTCCTGCATGAATGCGTCAAATCATGTGTTTTGTTTTTTGTTTTTGTTTTTGTTTTTGTCATTCCATTTTTGTTTCACTCTTATTTGCTTTCCTGTTATTGTCTAACAATTAACGTTTAACCAGTTGTACAAATTATTTTAATATTGTTTTTTTTTATCAAATTAAATTTGTCTATTTTCGACGATTGGTCAAATCAGATGTGCTTCTAAATTTTAATGCATTCGAACAAACTGTATTATATGCTGTGCATTTCCTACGTACAAGCAGAAACATCAAGTAAAAGTAACCTTAACGTGCGGATTAAATATATCTAGGGTGTTATAATATATTTTTTTTTTTTATATATTTCAATTCTAAATTCATTTTTGTGATGAAACGAAATTAGCATTTCGCAAAATGCATTTACGGATAGGACCGATCAATCACCCGTCAGTCACGTAATATACGTACTGTATCCGTCAAATACGTTAATTACTTCTCCTATCCGTCAGATTTTGACGGATTGTTGACTGATCGATGACTGATCGTTGACGGCTGACGGATCGCTTAATGATCGCTCTTTTAGTAACGGCTACTGAAGCAAGGACTGTACCTAATTTTTCATTTTTCATCTGTTTTCACAACCGGCACCTGCATCGGTTTTCAGGAGCTCCGGCTACAGAGCTGCCGGCCGGGTGCGTCCCTAGTTAATAGATAGGAGAATGTCCTGTCTGAGGGTAGTTAGGTGATGATACGGAAAGCCTGACCGCGAACCATTGTAACCAAACTGTGTGGAGAAACGCCACGTTCTATGCAGTATTTAGTGGCTATAAGGAGAGCAAAGACACCTGGTGTCGTATAGATGGCTAAATTTCTTGTCCATACCCAATTTCCCCTTCTCGAATGGCAATCAAAATTCGTTGCCCCGGTTTTCCCTTTCATCTACATCGTATATTTGATTCTCTTGTTCTCGTCTTGATATAGCTGACATATTGCTCACTGGACGTTACACTTAAATAATTAATCAATCAATCTGTTTTCTTCTCCTGCCAATTTGTAGTTCAATACTTTACTTTTATCATATCTCATTACGAAAAGGGGTCAGTGAAGGTCCAAATCTACGTGTATTCATTTTCATAGATTTAAGCTGTATATTAAAAATGGAATTTTATTTGACTTCAAATGCATGTAGTACATAATAATTTTTGAACACTTGACAACGACCAAGAGGACCCCTCTTCAGTTTACTGTGGTCTTTTGTTCAGCGTTTTTATAAAAATAATAATAAAATGATACAGTGAAAATTGTCTAAAAAATAAAATTGTTATTAATACACAGAATCCGATCTTCCACAAAATTTAATAGTAACATGAAACGTGCCAAATCTATTTTTTATGTATAAAACACACACACACACACACACACACACACATATATATATATATATATGTATATATATATATATATATATATATAACGGTCTATCGTAGGAACCCAACGGGGTTAGAATTAGAGAAATGAATATCGAGATTGCCTTCCCACCGAGGGATTTGGCTGCTCTTCGAATGCACAGATATTACAGACAAATTACACTGCCCACGCCATCTCTGTGGGAGACCCAAGGGATGTAAAATAGAGTGAGCTGCACATTTATTTTGACTCGTCATATGAGAGTTAAGTATATTAATTAACCGAAATTTGAACATGGAATTGGTGGTGTAATGGTTAGCGTGGCAGACTCTCAACCCTTAGTACCTTGACAGAGGGGGTTCGAATCCCTATGGAATCAACAAAAATTTAATATTAAAAGACTTAGACTTAGACTTTAGTACCTTGACAGAGGGGGTTCAAATCCCACTGGAATCAACAAAAATTTAATATTTAATATTAAAAGACTTAGACTTAGACTTTAGTACCTTGACAGAGGGGGTTCGAATCCCACTGGAATCAACAAAAATTTAATATTTAATATTAAAAGACTTAGACTTAGACTTTGGCTTTGGTTTGGTAGAAAAATACATTACAGGCAGATGACTCAAGCCTAAATGATTAATTTCATTTTTTTTAAAACAGAAGTACCCAAAATTGCAGTTAATTTATCTTCTGCATATGGCCATTTCGACAACAAGTCTCATCAGTGCAGATAGTATCAAAACAATTGGAAAACCGAATAAAAACGAAAAATTCCTGAGTGTCATTGTCCAAAAAATTGAAATAGCCCCCATTTTGATGGGATGCTCAGCATAGATCGGTCCATAACATACCATAAAAACGAAGCACAAATAAGATGTTGGGGTTTTCATCGGTACTACTCTAATTCTTATTTTAAAGCAAAACAAGTACTCTGCTTTAAGCACTCCCATCAAATATACCTGAAACTTGACGTTTAAACAATACCATGGTTTTTATTCATGCCATTAACAGCAGCAAAAAGCATTACAAGAAAATCAAAAATTCGACCAAACTTTTAAGTAACAAATTTTGAACTTTCTTCATTTTTTTCCAGCGGAATTTAAATATCACCTATTTTTTGTTTTTTCTTGTAAAAAGTACTCACAATATTTAAAATACCTTCAAATTATTCTCGTCTTTTAGAGCCTGACTTATTTCGTTTGCAACCTTAAACTTAAACTCTCTTGCCAAAGCAAGTCTTTTCTCCAATTGTTTTTGTCGTTTTTTCTTTCTGTTGGAAAACGCATTTAAAATAAGAATAGTAATAGAATTTATCACAGCCAACGAACTCAACGGAGCACCAGCTATTATGCCAAGACCTGAGGCCGAAATACCGACTGCAGAGCCAGTTGAAATAACATTTAAACTAGTACAAATGGTAGCGCAGATGACACAATGTTGGCTGTTTTTTTGTTTTTTTCTAGTTTTTTTTCACATGTCCGGACTTCCGAACACAAATCTTGCTTCAAGCTGTCCAAAGCACGACTTCTAAACTCTGCCATATTTTTATATAAGAAGGGAAATAATAATCTAGTAAGAAAAAATGTTTAGAGGAACACAGTTCTGCGATCGGTTTGAGTATTGTAACTTTTTACTAGACACTCCAATAAGAACTCCCCCAAATGGACAAGCACAAGTCAAAACGGATTACAAATTTAGCATAGACGATAGGGCTTCGTTTTAATACTGGTACAATGGATATTTTTGATCAAGTTCAAAGTAGATAAACTAGCTGACGGAACAGCACCAGATAATGACACAGTATCTGTTATTTCAGATGTAACCAATTTTCTCAGTCAAATGATAGTCAAGACAAAATGGAAAAATAGTGTACGACTGCAACAACCTATCACTTGCAAATCACGTTAAATCACTACTCACACTTTCAGACGGATGTGTGAGTAGTCTAGGCAAAACAGCTTTATTTACCCGGATAATGTTGCAACTACTGATGACAATTCAGGGTTTAAGGCGAGAACCGCGCTCACAAATGCAGTTGCAGAGGTAACAGCAGAAATACCACTGAACAGATTTTCATTTTTTCAATCACTAGAACAAAATCTTTTACCCCCAGCACAGATGGGAATAACCGTAGAAATAAACAACAACAATTCCTTCCTGTTCGAGGCCGCTGGTGCTGGTGACGGTAGATTTGTAATTACACACTTTGAACTTTGGATCCCCAGACTAAAACTGAATTCTGTCGGTCTGTCGACCGTACTTCAGAATTACATGAAACCGAGGCGGTGGACATACCTAAGAGAATCCATTCACACTAGTAGCTCGAGTCAATCTGTTGAAGGGTCGTTCCGCATTACAACAGGAATAAAACACCAAAAACACGTAATCATATTCTTACAAAGAAATGGAAAACACAACGACCAACTCCAAAATCCTCTGTTACTCGACACTTTCAAAGTAAATGCAGCAAACACAGCTGACAGCCAGATTAGAAGTTGGTTCTGGTATCTTTTACCCGGAAACGGGATAAAGCTCGACTCAAATCAGCAGAATCTTCAGAGATGCCTGTAATTTTAAACCCAATTCAAGCAACGACTATGACAACGGGAACATGCTTACCCTTATCAACTTTGGCTCCCTATACGGACTAATCTATTTTGATTTGACTTACGCAGACGAATCGGTGAGTATGGTGAACACATCCTGACGCTGCATTACAGACTGAACATTCCCCCAGCTGCTCCATACCGAATCTTTGTACTGAACGAAGAAGATATAATTTTGGACACAATTGGAAATGATATAGTAATTATCTCATGTATTAAAAAATGAGTAAAAACGTTCACTATAGTCTAGGTTTATCCGAAGGTCAGAGAAAGAATCTAGCTAAAGCATACAAAGACATATCTTCTCTAACATTAAGACTAACAAACAACCAATTAACAGGGGGCTTTCCTATGGCGCTAACACAAACACAAATGAAAAAAAATACAGAAAGCAAAGGCCTCTGGTACTGGGGTTCACATAAGAATTTCAAAGACACAAATGACAAAACAATCACAAAATGGAGGTTTTCTTGGAGCACTCGCTAAACTTGCACTTCCGGTCATAAAGACAGTGGCATCCAAACTATTTCCTGCCCTTGGCATCGGAGCGGCCTCCGCTCTAGCTGAAACCGGCTTGAAAAAGGTGCTTGGTAGTGGGGTAACAGCAGACGTACCACAGAACAAAATCATCACCCTCTTACAAAAACCCTACGTTGACCACCTAACAAAAACACAGAAAGAGCAATTGCAGTCAACACTCAAACAGAAATCAGGAACTGGTCTTAGAATTACAAAAAGACAACAGACCGGTGGATTCCTTGGTATGTTAGCCAGTTTGGCAGTGCCATTACTGGCCGGCCGAATGGGGAAAGGACTACAAGTCGAACGCCAATCTGGTAGAGGACTTCAAGTAGACAGCGTACCCACACCCTACGTCATGCAAAAAAGACGCTTGAACCGCTAACTAACTTTGATATTTTAGACTGGGTTGATAAACTACGTATTACCTCTTTCAGAGGTTTTTATAGTAGGGACAATCTACCAATCAGACCAAACAAGAATGAGTGTGGTATTCTTAATTTGGACGCTAAAAGCGGGGAAGGGACTCATTGGGTGTGTTGGGACTTTCGTAATAAGAGGAATATTTACTTTGATGGTTATGGTCTTTCACCACCACAAGAATTTATTGATTATATAAAGGGTAAATACAGACGTAACACAATCCAGTACCAACACAAACTAAGTGTCCTATGTGGTTACTTTTGTCTATTCTTTCTACAAAAAGCACAAGAGAAAGACATCTACGATATAATGTACAAAGACCTTAGTCCGACGGATACAATAAAAATGAAATACTATTAAAAGAGTACTTCAAAAAATGAGCTACTGCGTAAAAGAGAAAAAAGTCACGGAGTCTCTTTCTCCAAGGGTCGTACAATTATCCAACGGTAAGTTCATAGAATACAGCACATGTGCCAGCTGCAAAATCACGAAAACCAAGTTTGTGCGTGGAACCGCCGGAGGTAAACTTGACATACACAAGGCCATCAAACCTATGGTACCAAAGGGCGGAAATACACTCCCAGGAACGAGTTACTGTGGGCCTTACAACACAATGGACTTACCCACCAAGAACAAATTAGATAGGGTTTGTAGGAGTCATGATCTTTGTTATGATGAGCAGCACGACAAACGGAAATGTGACAAGGAGATGGTGTCTGACCTAAAACAAGTAAAACCATCATCAGTCGGTGAAGCTGTAAACAAAAAGATAGTTCAGGGTGTAATAGGAGCAAAAAGCAAACTGGGACTCGGTGTAAAAAAAAAGGAGAACATAAAGTGGACAGACAAACTAGCAGAAGAACTACATTAGCAAGCAAAAAGAAAGTTCCCTCTCAGACAAGTAAGAGTATCACATGTCGATGACACCTGGAGTGCAGATCTCGTAGACATGCAAGCTTATTCCAGAGATAACAAGGGGTACACATACTTACTAAATGTGATTGACGTATTCAGCAAATACGCTTGGAGCGTTCCACTAAAATCAAAGACAGGACAAGAAGTAGCTATTGAATTCGAGAGCATACTAAAAGAGGGAAGAACTCCAGAATTACTATGGGTCGATCAGGGATCAGAGTTTTACAACCAGAAGTTTAAGAAACTCCTAGAAAACTACAAAATAAGAATGTACCACACTTTCAATCAGGGAAAGGCTGTAGCAATAGAGCGCTTCAATCGCACACTCAAAGGTAAGATGTTTCGCTACTTTTCCGCCAATAACACCTACAATTATATCTCAGTACTTCCACAATTAGTAGAGCAGTACAATAACACGAAGCACTCGTCAATCAAAATGAAACCAGTAGAAGCAAGCAAATCCCCCGTTTACTCAGATACGAAGGAAACTAAGAGTCGAAAGACCCCAAAATTCAAACTAGACGACAACGTCAGGATATCTAAAAAGAAAGGCACGTTTGAAAAGGGTTATACACCCAACTGGACCGAAGAGGTATTTACTATTTAGATCCAGTACACAGAACCAATAACTTACAAGATCACGGACTTGAATAACCAGCCAATAGCAGGAATCTTCTACGAACAAGAACTCCAGAAGACAGACCAAGAGACATACAGAATAGAAAAGATTATCAGACGGGATCACAAAAATAGAAGAGTATTTGTTAAATGGAAAGGGTATTCAAACGACTTTAACTCCTGGATTCCGATGTCGGACTTGCAGTCTCTGAGATAGTCTCTATTCATCTTTCCACCGAGCGAATACTTCTACTTCTCGAGTCTTTAGTAATTCCAGTAAATCTCTGGGCACCCGCATTTTAAAGTTTATTCCTCTAAGAGGACAGTACAAATGTACGATCTTCTCTTCCTCTTGAACATCAAGTATATCGAAAACTCCGCTTGGCAGTTCTTTCAAAGGTATCACTGAATCACTATTCATCTTTTTTAACTGATTTTTATCATATAAATTACACTAAAACTTAATTTCGACTTCAATAACATTGAGTGAGGTCATTGGAGAAACTAGCCAAACGATTCCGGTTGGGGCTACAGCGATGGAAACGTTCAACATTCCCTACCACACGCACACGATTCACACGATGAACGCACACGGTTCACACGTTGAGCGCACACGATTCGCACGATGAATGATACAGAAAGTTCTCAATCGTGTATCGTGTACCGTGTATCGTGTACCGTGCACCGTGTAACGTGCACCGTGTCGGTTAAAAAATCTTATATATTTTCATGAAACGAAATCGAAAGGAAAAATATCTGCGTGCAATAAAAGTCGAGATATTCTAGATTTCCCAGCATAAATAAAATGGTAATTTACAATGCGATACACAAAGATAAAACCAATGTTAATTTTGACAAAAGAAAAGTTTTCTATATGAAATAGCGTGTTACAAACTTTCTCCCGGGAACTGTCTCCACTTTTGCCGTAACAATACCAGAGTAGGGTCGCCAAAAGCTTAAAATGTTGTAATTTTGTCAGAAAAATAAATAAATTAAATAAACAATGTTTAATAAAAAAATAATTTACGTTAAACAAAAAGTCCGGATATAAACCGTAGTAATGAACCTAAGAAAATTACTTTTAAATTAGATGTACACATACTAAAATTTTCTTATAATTTCAACATATGTACAAGAAAGGGCACATTTTCTCTATAATTCTATTTTATACCAATGTCCACAATACTAAAACTAGATATAATTTTTCCATAATTGTAAAAGATAGGGCACTTTTTCTCTATTTTATATTATACCGGTATCCGCAATACTATAGCATGATAGAATTTAACCATAAATATAAAAGATAGGGCACTTTTTCTCTATTTTATATTATACCAGTATCCGCAATACTATAACATGATAGAATTTAACCATGAATATAAAAGATAGGGCACTTTTTCTGTATCTGATATTATACCGGTGTCCGCAATGCTAAAACTTGATAGAATTTAACCAAAAATAGATAGGGCACTTTTTCTCAATTTTATATTATACCAGTGTCCGCAATACTATAACTTGATAGAATTTAACCATATTAAAATATAAAAGATAGGGCACTTTTTCTCTATTTTATATTATACTGGCGTCCGCAAAACTATAACTTTATAGAATTGAACCATCAATATAAAAGATAGCGAACTTTTTCTCTATTTTATATTATACTGGTATCAGCAATACCATAACTTGATATAATTTAACCATAAATTCAAAAGAAAGGGCACTTTTTCTCTTTTTCATATTATACCGGTGTCCGCAATACTAAAACTTGATAGAATTTAACCAAAAATATAAAGATAGGGCACTTTTTCTCTAATTTATATTATAGTGGTGTCCGCAATACTATAACTTGATAGAATTTAACCATAAATATAAAAGATAGGGCACTTTTTCTCTACTTTATATCATACCAGTGTCTGCAATATTATAACTTGATAGAATTTAACCATAAATATAAAAGA
>MJUU01035244.1:10807-25302 GCA_002080025.1 Modiolus philippinarum
GAAACCAAGACCAAACCATTCACCAGCATTAATCGCACGGATTGACTAGATAAATATAATTGTTTAGCACTACCTGGTACGTCAGAAGATGGTTCACATACTGACAATAAAGTGAAAAGTAAAGCTCGTTATTACAACTATGAGTACTTGAGGACAATAGCTAAATGATAAAGAATTCGTTGATATGATTGAAAAGTGTTCGATTACCAGAAATAGAAGTGTAGATTCATTAATCAGCCAAATAAACCGATACCGTGTGCCACTTCGTTTGGATGACCAGTGATGGATTTGGACTTTTTGGAAATGGACTTTTTATGTGGATTTTACTTTAGGACTTTATAACTAAAATATATTGTATTGTAAACTTGTAATCACGGTAAAATTGGGTTGAAATTGTTAGGTTGATGGGCTAGGGGTGGATTTCAGTATATATTTTACATTATGATACAGTTTACTTATGTGTCATAATAAGTATGAGTGAGCAACTCTTGAGTTGAATTTTATTCCATAGAGTGACGCCTCCGAAAAGATCATGCAAATATAATAGTTAATAACTTGTTATCCCTTTAAATTTTTCGAGGTTTCACTTTATGTATCTTGGGTATTACCATGCTAGTTGATCAGATGTGCAGTTAGCAGTAATATGTTTTAATATTACCTATTGTTAGATACTTTTTAGTAGAAGTTGATATATTTGAAAGGAATATTTTAAACTGAGTAAAGAAAAGTTATTTGGTAATTTGCCTGAACTTCACTTTTGATGTATTGAAAGACGTTTAATAGTTGAAAAGTATTGAAAGAAGTGGAAATTAGTAAATTTTTCATTTTTATTGTATTTTAACTTGCTCGTTCGAAAGTTAAAAGTATCCCCTAAAGTAAGAGAGCTTAGATTTTTTTGTAGATATGGTATGATAGTACCATGAATACAGGAGTATTCATATGTTAGGTAGGGAGGCGTGTAATGACCCTGTCATTACTTTTATTATGACAGAGAGATTGTTCATTATGTGATATGTAAATAATGATGATGTTACTATTTTTGCAATTGTTTATATTGTTTTATAATTTCAGGGTCAACTACTTATACTAAGAGCAGACTGATGGCTTATTTTCACATTTTATCCAGTCCCTTTTCAGTATTTTTACTACTTTAGTGATCGTAGATAAACAGCTGATTTCACAGAATCCCCGTAGTACCCCATTTGAACTCGGTCACGTGACCGCCATTTTCTATTCTTAACTTCCCCACGTTTTTAGGTCAAATATTCACTTTGACGAATTCCGTGACTTCAGAGATTACTGTTAGCATAAAAGCTTGTAATTACGAGGACCCACACTTTATTTACAGACCCAGCGTTCATTGCCCTATATTTCTTTACGTTCAACGGTTTCTACTGCCGCGCTGTTTGGCAAGTGTTTGGCACCAGGTTTTTGTCCCTATTTTTAGTGACACGTTGTAACAATACTATCTGACGTTAATTGCATTAATTCTAGGCCCTTGATTTCCTTCATGACTTGGTAATTCCTGCTAAACTGTCCCTACGTAGCTCCAGTGCCAAACTTCTGTTTGGAAAGTGTTTTGGAAGGTGTGCTTGTTTCAAGGATTTTGATTGGTCGAGCCCGATTTTGGGAAGAGTATAAAAAGGGGCCGCGATCCCGGTAATGGCGGATAAATTGCATAAGTCTATGTAGCAGACGCTTTTTTCCTACTGTCGAATATTGTCCTTTATAAGCCGTTGTTACACAGATACAGAACTTTACAGAGATAAAGAAAAGATAACAGATGTTTATTGTTGCAAAGAATACAGATTGGAAAGTATGCTGTCCTAAATATAAGTGTAAAAGTTAAAGAAATTCCCAAAAGATTGTCAGAGAGGCATTTATCCCCCACCACAATGACCTTCCTCAACCTGGACCGCTCCCTCCATTTTTATTAGTTAAATTCATATATATATTTGTCAGCCATCAGTCTATAGGGTTGTTAATTGATTTATTTATTCAATTTGGTCTCAATTGAATGGTGATATACGAATTTTTGAAATAGTTGCTATGTTGCTTTGAAATGTTGTCTGCTCTTAGATTATTATTGTTGTTGTTATATTGAAAGCAGCTTGTTGTCATAAATTGAACTTGATTGTTGTCATATAAGTGAAATCTACAATATAAATAATTATTGACCCTGATTATAGTTATAGTTATTGTCGTATTGCCTTGTACCACTCGCCAAGAATTGTCCTGACTGGTGAACATGGAGTCAGTTCATTTGGGTATATTATTGAGATTGTGAAAGACAATAAAACTGGGCTCACAAGATCAATATTTATTCTATAGTGTCTATGTGTTTTATTGGAGGGAGGGTTACAACAATATAATATTAATCTGTAATGTTTGAACTGCAGTAAATTTGTTTTAAACCTCAAATTATATCAAATTTGTAGGTTTAACCCCAGTGTGTAAGGTAAATTGTTCCATACAAACATATTTATAAAGGATGTGTCGACAATTGCATTAACATTTTTGCGCTAATATTCAAATCGTATCAAATTAAAATTAAGGAGACTTTGACAATTGCAAATATATTTTGCATCTTTGTGCTAGGAAATCAATAATTTTGGCCCCAACTTTAAATGTCAATGGAGTCTCTTTTTAAATTAAGACAACTGAATGGTACTTGATCCTCCTTTCTTTTATATAGTTTTAATAACAATGAAAAAATAAAGGAATATGGACTAAATGTACATGGGACAAAATTCCTAATAATACACGATAAGATTAAGCAAATTGAACAACTCTTTCATTGTTGTCTCAAATGCTTTTGTGTTTCAAGGCTTTACTTTCCCACTCGAGCTATCTCCAAGGAATGTGATATCATTGTCCTAATCTTCATTTATCTGCAGCGAATGTAGTGTGATGCATTTCTACATTACTTACATCTTTAATGTTTAAACTAGAAAGTAATATAAGCATTTAATAAAGCTATCACTTTTAAAAGCATTGTACTTTTCTCGGAAATTATCGGATCTGCTACCGATATAGAATGAACGTTCCATTAGAAAAGCTTACTTTGTCAATCAGATGTTGCACGAAAGTGTACCGAATATGTGTACTGTTAATGGTTATTTACATAATATCAAACTCATACAACATGTTTAACATTTCGGAGCCCCTGATCAGACATAAATGTATTAAGGGGTTCACACTGTCAGTGCTGATTTTTTTGTGGCGTCGTCTTCTATTGGTCTCTCAGTGTATGAGCCCTATACTGCCATGCATGAATTAATGATTTTTTTTGTTGTTGTTTCATTTCATCTGGAAATTTATTTATTCTGACGTCACTAATTTTATCAATAAGCAATATAAAATGAAAATTAATAACGTGCGTTGTCGGTAGAACAGACCCTTTATTGTTTAAATGTACTATATTTGTACTTCTAATCTTAGAATAGAACATGCATTGCAAGGAAAATGAAGAATAAAGTTTTTATGGTATTTTTTGTCTTTGTTTTGAAAATCAATTAACAAGTAACAAATATATGCTGATTATTATTTCTCTTACAGGAATATTGATAATCCATGTTGAAACAACAGCAGTAGAGAACGAAGGAAGAAAGGATGTGGTTATTACGAAAATCAAAGTCCACAAACAGGCAAAAACCAGAACACTAGACAACCACAAAGCACGGAAATAAAAATCAACATTCACGCAACTAAAGTACTCAAAAAAATTGAGTGACATCAGATTCTTCTGAATGGTAAGCATGTCTTGCTCAGCTTGCGGCACCTTTCAGACTTTAAGTGAGTCAATACAGTGTTGAGTGTATTTTCGTCTGAAGTTCAAATTCAGGATATATATATGCTCCGGATGTTAAGGCACCTAACTGCATTCTTTTAACAATGAAGTTTTCATGATTTCAAGTCCAATTTATAAAGAAAACTGAACATTTAGTTAGTAACAAACAAACGTGAGGCATTTTGTTTTAAATAATACTAAAATACTAGACAGACATAAATTCATGTATGCTGGAAAATTAGTGTGTCCAGTAGAACCTCACAATAAAAACAAAGCTGAAATAACATCTTAAATGTTACTTAATTACTTAATTACTGAGAAAATCATTCGAAAATATATTAAAAATTAGCTTCAGTATAACCTGATATCAAGTTACAGTCTGTGCAATGACGTTTCTTCTGGATATTTTTTAACGCAGTTCGACCAGATATTTTACTCGTTTGTTTATTCTTTCAAGTGATGCCTATTGTTTTCCTGCACATATTGAATTCGAAATTGCAATATCAGAAAATATATAACGATGATCAACGAATGGGAAAAGAGCATTATAAAGGTAACAGCTGAAGGTAACAGTTTATATCTGTTAATATCTGTTAGTTTTATATGTTGGTAAGAAGAAAAGATTGACGTACATTCCTAGGACCTTACCAATGATTATGAAAATTTTCGTGAATATCTTTTTAGCTCACCTGGCCTAAAAGGCCATGTGAGCTATTGCCATCACTTGGCGTCCGTCGTCCGTCCGTCCGTCGTAAACTTTTTCAAAAATCTTCTCCTCTAAAACCACTAGGCCAATTTTAACCAAACTTGGTCTGAATCATTACCAGGGTATCTAGATTCAAAATTGTGTTCGATTAGTCCGAGGCCCAAACAACATGGTTGTCGTTACTAAAAATAGCACATAAGGGGTAAATTGCTGTTTTTGGCAAATAACTCGAAAACCATTACAGATATCCAAAATCTGACAAGGGATAAGAGTGATCAGCATGCCAATATCTACCCGCCCTGCAATTTTGAAGAAAATCTGATCACCAGTTTTGGAGTTAATGCCCCTTTTCCGGAAATTGTTCTAAATTTTAATGTTTTTTATCTTTTATCAAAAAAACTATAGCAGATAGAGGTCAACTTTAAATTGCAAAAATGTTCAGCATATCAAGATCTACTCACCCTGACATTTTGGAGAAAATCCAAAAACCCTTGTAGGAGTTACTGCCGTTTTTCACAGAATTTTCAAAATTTTCATATTTTTCGTCTTTTATTTCCAAAACTATAGAAGATGAAGGTTAAGTGTAAATTGATAAAATGTTTGTCATGCTGTGCTGACTTCAAAAGTGGTGTTGAAAATCGCTCTTTGACTGCCATTTTCAAAATGGCCGCAAAGAAAAAGGCGGGAAAATTCAACATTGTTCAATTTCAATAGAATTTGGTTTCCAAATAGATATTGATGTTGTGAGTTCAAAACCAGCGTTGAAAATTGTTTTTTGACCGCCATTTTCAAAATGGCCGCCAAGAAAGGCGGGAAAAATCAACGTTGCCTGATTTCAATTAAATTTAGTTTCAATATAGGTATTGATGTTACGACTTCAAAAACTGATGTTGAAAATTGTTCGTTGAACGCCATTCTCAAAATGGCCACCAAAAAAGGCGGGAAAATTCAACATTGTCCAATTTCAATGAAATTTGGTTTCCAAATAGATATTGATGTTGTCACTTCAAAACTGATGTTGAAAATTGTCATTGCCCGCCATTTTCAAAATGATGTTTTGACTTCAAAACTGGTGTCGAAAGTGGTCCTTAGCAAGAATGTGTTTTGTCAAAAAAGCCAATCAAAGAAATATAGTAAAACATGATCAGTCTTTTAAATACAGTTCAAGATATTGGTGGTGTTCCAGCTACCAAAGTTTGAGACTGAAGTTCAACTGTATAACTTACAAAGTAAGCTTGATTGTCGTATTGTGCTTCATAGTTCTCTTCACAATATAAGAAATATGTTTAAACTAGATTATAAAGGGGAACCCCTGCCAATTTTTTTTTATGGAAACGGGGACTTGGAATGTTTTGATTTCAGCAATATGCATTATCTGAATTATAAGGGGAACCCCTGCCCAAATTTTTTCTTGAATGATGGTCTGAAATGGGTTGGAATGGATAACTGGGCTTTACATTACCATGAAAACTGCTGAATCTACTTGCCCAATTGGAACCATACTTGGTGACAACTGTCCATAGTCGGTACCTATCGAAGAATGTGTCTGGTAAGTCTGCATGTATTCCAAGATGGCCGCCAGCGAAGACATAGTTTAACATTGGACCCTATTGGAAAAACACATTAAAAGACATTTTTCTCTGAAACTACTTGGTTAGTTGGAATCAAACTTGGTCACAATAGGCCTTTAATGGTCTTCTTAAGAAATTATGTCTGACAAGTCTGCACCTCATCCAAGATGGACGCCAAGGGGGAACATTGTTTAACATTGGACCCTATGGGGAAAACACGTTCAAAGATTCTCTCCTTTGAAACTTCTAGAAAATGAGTAATTTAGGCTGCAGTTTATGCCAGTCATGGACCAGGTGAGCTCTACATACTCTTGAGAGCCTCTAGTTTAAATGCTGCTTTCTATGTCCCTTTAAAGGTTGTAAGGAGCATCTCAAGTGCCCAACAGGCTGACTCTGGTACAGACAGTACGAACACAGACCCTTGTATTTAATGAATTGCGACAATGTTTTTTTATTTTTCCCAAACCTATCATACAATTGTTAAAGAAAATTTTGCTAGAAATAGTTCTACAAAACTAACAAACTTTTATTTCTGTTAGTTTTAATTAAATGTGACCTTTGAACTTAAAACACTTTAGCCACAGGCAGGCTGCACAAACAACGTAAAGAGAAAATTTAAAACAAATCAAAAGTTTACAGAAAGGTTCAAATCATTCAATCTGATGTATATTATTTCTATTTCATGACAAAATTAAAAAAAAAAGACACAGTAAATAAAAAAATACATGGAATTTGTTTATCTCGAGTAGCAAATAAGTAATTTCAAATTATGCGGAAATCAATGAATGTTTATGGTAATATATGTAATAAAACTTGCTGAAATCCGGTTAACTTCAAGTTTATATAGGAAATAAACCTAAAACATTTCACTTATACTGCTAAAAATGTCATAATTTTGTAATAGTTTTTTATGTAGAAACAGTCATTAATATCTATTCAAGGCTTCATCAATTTTATAAACATACTTAAAAGCGTACATTTTAAAAGGAACGGGAAAACGAGTTCACTTTCGAAACAAAGAGAAATAAACACGACAAAAATGTCAATGGGTTGTTTATTTAGACATTGAGCATTTTATCAAACATCTAGCACAAATTTTGTTGTAAAGATAGAAAAAAATTTAAAAGGATTAAACAGATATTTACTTGTCTATTTTTTTAGTCCATGGAGAAATCAGGAAGATCCTAAATTTTTGCTGGTACAAAATTAAATTGTTCTAAATCAAATTATTGGTTTCATTCTGAAAATGAACTCATGCAAATGCCAAAACAAAGATGAATTTTTCCAAATCTAACCAAATGGCTCAAATATGGTATTTGAATTATATAACAAAACATAAGTGTACAAATTCAGGAGTTATTTTTTTTCTGTGTACTTTGTCTTTGTTTATTGGTGTTTCCGATGATGCTCTCTAAAATCATTGTCGTTTTTTTTTGTTCGTGAGCTATTGCCATCACTTGGCGTCCGTCGTCCGTCCGTCGTAAACTTTTTCAAAAATCTTCTCCTCTGAAACCACTGAGCCAATTTTAACCAAACTTGGCCTCAATCATTATCAGGGTATCCTGTTTCAAAATTGTGAGTCCGAAGACCAAACAATATGGCTGTCGTTACTAAAAATAGTCATAGGGGTAAATTGCAGTTTTTGGCAAATAACTCGAAAACCGTTACAGATATCAAAAATCTGACATGAGGCATAAGTGATCAGCATGGTAAGATCTACCAGCCCTGCAATTTTGAAGAAAATCTGATTACCAGTTTTGGAGTAATTGCCCTTTTTCCGGAAATTTTTCAAAATTTTAATGTTTTTTACTTTTAAAAAAGAAACTATAGCAGATAGAGGTCAACTTGAATTTGCAAAAATGTTCAGCATATAAAGATCTACCAACCCTGAAATTTTCGAGAAAATCCAAAAACCCTTGTAGGCGTTTTTGCTTTTTTTCACAGAATTTTCAAAATTTTCATATTTTCGTCTTTTATTTCCAAAACTATAGAAGATGAAAGATAAGTGTAAATTGATTAAATGTTTGTCATGCTGTGGTGACTTCAAAAGTGGTGTTGAAAATCATTCGTTGACCGCCATTTCAAAATGGCCGCCAAAAAAGCGGGAAAATTCAACATTGTTTGATTTCAATAAAATTTGGTTTCCAAATAGATATCGATGTTGCAACTTCAAAAAAAGTGTTAAAATTTGTTTGTTGACCGCCATTTTCAAAATGGCCGCCAAGAAAGGCGGGGAATTTCAACGTTGTTCGATTTAAATGATATTTGGTTTCCAAATAGATATTGATGTTTTGACTTCAAAAACCGATGTTGAAAATTGTTCTTTGAACACCATTTTCAAAATGGCCGCCAAAAAGGCGGGAAATTCAACATTGTCAAATTTCAATGAAATTTGGTTTCCAAATAGATATTGATGTAGCGATGTGTTTCTTCACAATATAAGAAAAATGTTTAAAGTAGATTATAAAGGGGAACCCCTGCCAAAATTTTTTTATGGAGATGGGGACTTGGAATGTTTTGATTTCAGCAATATGTTTTATCTGAATTATAAGGGGAACCCCTGCCCAAATTTATTTTTGAATGATGGTCTGAAATGGGTTGTAATGGATAATTGGGCTTTAAATTACCGTGGCAACTGCTGAATCTACTTGCCCATAATTGGAACCAAACTCGGTGACAACTGTCAATAGTTGGTACCCATCAAGGAATGTTTCTGATAAGTCCGTATGTATTCCAAGATGGCCGCCAGCGGGGGACATAGTTTAACATTGGACCCTATGGAAAAAACACATTCACAGACATTCTTCTCTGAAACCACTAGGTCATTTGGAATCACAACTTGGTCACAATAGGCCTTTAATGGTCTTCTTAAAAAATGATGTCTGACAAGTCTGGCCAGCGGGGACCATTGTTTAACATTGGTCCCTATGGGAAAACACGTTCAAAGATTTTCGCCTTTAAAACTTTAACATTGGGTTAATTTGGGCTGCAGTTTATGCCAGTCATGGACCAGGTGAGCTATACAGGCTCTTGAGAGCCTCTAACTTTAAATCAAACTTTGTTTTGAAGATTGAATATATTTGTGATTCCAAAATACCTATATATTTTAAAAAGCCAAATTTGTGCAATCCAATGCCTGGCTTTCCCGAGGACGTTCACATAACATCTAAAAGCACAAAGCAGGTGTTAAAATCAACGGAAAATTTGTCAACTGCAATGGGCCTGACTTGATACAGGCATTTAAAAAATGGTGGATTTAACTGGTTTTATGGTATCTCAAGCCTACCATTCCATTGCGGTAGTGTCCGGTAGTAACTCGCGACCAATTGCTTTTGAAAGGTCGTAGGCAGTGAAAAAATGCATATCCCAGTACTAAGCAAAACAAAAAACAAAAACAAACAAACAACAAAACAAAACAAAAGAAAAAAAAATGAAAAAAAAAAAATAAATAAAAAAGGGAAAATGAATCATGAATCACAGTTCGGACTGATACATCAAAACTTTCAACACTAATTTTGTAAATTATATGTTCCACGAAAGTATTCAAACAATGTGAGAGAAGTTATACGTACCATGGATTTTAATTGGTTTTGTCTCAAGGTAAGAAAATGACATAAACCAATCTGTTACCTAACAGATCTTTCAAAAACATATATTCCTCACTGGCCGTGTGACTATGCAGGACATGTTTACTATTCCAGTAGATGTCACTCTCGGTTTCACAGGAAAATAGAATAAAAAAGATAACAGGAAACACCTACATTGGGCGAAAAACATAGCCACATGCCACAGAGTAAATAGGAACTGCACAAGAAAAAAAACCACAGTTCATACTGATACTGTTAGTGCCTTGGTTTTGAATGTTGAGTTTTTTCATTTCCGTGCTTTGTGTAGCTGTCTAACGTCATTGTTTTATGTGTTTTCGTTTTGGCCTTGTATTTGGACTTCGATTTTTGTTAATACCACTCCTTTGTTCCTTCTGTATTCTATTGCCATTGTTTTGTACTGATATTTCTAGCCCCAAATAACGTTTTTTTTTTTTTACGTTAAATCAATCTTAGCAGCCCATATCAAAACCATATACATTTTTGTATATGTATTACTTATTTTGTCGATATGGACTATTCAAGATATTAATTGTATCATTATCATAAACGAAAAATCTTTTATGGCCTAAATATCACTATTCTTGTCTCATTCAAGACATCCATTACTAATAAAAACCATGTCGACAACTTATGACTAAGAACCTGCGAATGTATAAACTCAAAATTTTAGACAGCATTTATATTACATCATCAGTGCATAGTTCAACAGGAAAGACGACAAAAAACTGATGAAGAAACAACCCAGTAAACACAGTTATATGTTACAAGCAATGTTACAAGCATTGTGTACTCTACAAAAATTCAGGGCATCATATTTTTTTTTTTGTAAAGGCAAGCATAATCTTCAACAGTTATCTATTTAATTGCACTATTTAAACATAAAAGACAACAGGAAACACCTAAAATTACTTAATGTCGTGGGGGGGGGGTCTCTTCATTGCTTATGACAAAGGAACTTGAGACAGCATGTTTTAAATCTTTGAATAGAATGAACTGTTGTACAAACTCTGCTCTCTGCTAAATTAGCCAATACAATGTTTTAAAATAATAATAATAAAAACATCAAATAAATGCGTAACCACAAATTTCATAATTTAGTATTAAACTTAAAATAGATTATACCTGCTTTAGAAAAAAAATAGAAAAAAATGTGTATCGCATGGAGTATTAATTAAGCTTTTTGATATTGGACTTTCATTTCTTTGTCTGTTTTGTAACTAGATTTAAAAGTAATAAATATACTGAGCTATTTTTTTTTTTTTGTTGAAGAAACAAATAGCTTAATCAATTTCCCTTTAAAGCTTATTTGTTGTTTCTTCTACCGGATTTGCCTTTACTACCGGATTTGACATGGTGTCTTATAAGAAGCAGGAGATGCTTACTCTACCGGTGCACCTGATCTCACCCATGGTTTTTTATTGGGTCCGTGTTGTTCATCTTTGTGTGCGTGTATCTTCATTTTTCTTTTCTGTGCCGTAGTTATGTTGTGTCTATGTTTCTTTTTTGTTTCTGAATTTTTCATTGTCCTTGAATTATTCGTTTTGGATTGACGGTTCGGTTCTCACTTACTTTTATTCCGTACTCACAACGTTTATCAAGGGTATCAGCCTGAAGAGCACTCAGTAGCATAAGAAAACTGCAAATGACAATTTGCTGGAACTAAATTCAAAATAAAATCGATATTTTGTTATTATCTGAATGTTTGGTTGAACGCAAATCCATATACTTTTGATAATAGGTTTTATGGGCAAATAACAATTTCAAATCTCCTAACAAAAAATAAAGCAATTTTCACCCACGTCCTTGTTATCCGTGCTTTCTGTGATCAAATGCGTTTCCATAAGCAATGGTGGAACATGGAGTAAATACACATGGGGCAAAGTCTCTAAACATACATGGTAAAACAAAGCAATTAAACATTGATTTTATTGTTATCCTTCCCCCTTTTGAAGTCAGCAAGAGGCTTTCAACAATCCATAGTACACTGTCAGATAACAAAACTGTAGCAAATTACAAAAACAGGATAACAGTAAACACCTACAATGGCCGGGAACTACAATCACATGCAACAATTTACAAGCGAACTGCACTAGAAAAACAATAATGAAAACAAGAGACAAACATAAATAAGTTTTGGATTTCTCAATTGCTGGCGATCGTAATGGTTAAATTGCCAATACTTTGATTTGACATTCGAGAGTACTAGTAGAACCGATGTAGATAGTAATCTTCAATAATATCCTTTGGTGACGAGTCAAAAGAAATCTGTAGAAACAATTTTTTTTCTGTCCAATTCTTTTCCAAATGTTTGTTTTGGGCGCAAAACTTAAGAGTGTTTATGCATATCGTCTCAGTAGATTTGGTACTGACATCTTAAACAAGTGATAATTTACTTTTACTTTCCAATTAATTATATTCCTTTAAAAGACAAGTTTATATATCTTCTTCAACAATCAGCTTTGTTCATACCTAATACAACGTTCGAGACGTTGCCTATTACATGTTTGAGAGTAATTCATTGCGAAGTCTGCTGCATTAGGCGAGAGCTAGCACCATTAAGCATAGTTGTCTGCATGACAGCCTAATAAATTCCGTCGAGTTAGTTTTATTTAAAAGTTTTTTTAACCGATACCATTCCATTGTGGCAACATTTGAAGATTCATTTTTAGCTCACCTGGCTATGCCAGGGTGAGCTTTTGCCATCACTTTGCGTCCGGCGTCCGTCGTCCGTACGTCCGTCCGGCGTAAATTTAAAAAAAAAATCTTCTCCTCTGAAACCACTAAGCCAATTAAATCCAAACTTGGTCTGGGTCATCACCAGGGTATGTAGTTTAAAAGATGTGTTCGGTTAGTTTGAGGACCAAACAACATGGCTGCTGTAACTAAAAATTGAACATAGGGGTAAATTGCTGTTTTTGGCAAATAACTCAAAAACCGTTGCAGATATCAAAAATTCTAACGGGGTAAAATTGTTCAAAATGACGAGATCTATCTGCCCTGCAATTTTGAAGAAAATCGGAAAACCCGTCTCAGAGTTACATCCCTTTTTCCGTAAAATTTTCAAAATGTATGCATTTTTTATTTTTTATTTCAAAAACTGTAACATATAGAGGTGAAGTGTAAATTGCAAAAATGTTCAGCATATCAAGATCTACATACTCTGAAATTTGGAAGAAAATCCAAGTGCCTATGTTGTAGTTATTGACTCTTTTTCACCAAAATTTTTTTTTTCAATGCCATATGGTTATGAGTTATTTCCCTTTAAATTCTGTGTTCAAATCTTCTTTGATTTACTTTTCTCTTTTAAGTTTAAGAGAAATTCCCTGTTATCACTTTATTAAAAATAATTATTTGTTACATAATCAAGAGCAAAAAAGTGTTTTTGCAAAAATACTTTCATAAACTATACTTATTTCATAAATTAATAATAATTGTATATAGTTGTATATTGTATTAAGATGTACAGCTTGCTTGCCTACCAAGCAAATGTCTCTCCCAGATAAATATTGAAATAGCATCTGAGCTTCTGTGCCTGCATAACTTTGAAACTGACCTGCATGGCTATGCCATGGTGATCTTCTTGCCATCACTGTGTCAGTGGTCCGTCCTCGTAAACTTTTCATTTAAACATCTTCTTCTCTTCTCTGAAACAGCTTTAGCCAATTGGAATCAAACTTGGGCACAATGGTCCTTAGGTGGCCCCTTTTAAAAAATGTCTGGCAAGTCCGTATCATATCGAATGGCTGCCAGCAGGGAACGTGGTTTAACATTGGACCCTATGGGAAAGCATTCAATGATCTTCTCTGAAACCACTGCGCCAGTTGGAACCAAACTTGGTCACGATAGTCCTTCGGTGGTCCCCTTTAAAAATTTTGTTCGGCAAGTCTGCACGTCATCCAAGATGGCCGCCAGCGGGGAACTTTGTCCAAAATTGGACAATATTGCAAAAATCTTCTCCTCTGAAAATACCGGGCCAATTGGAACCAAACTTAGTCACAATGGTCCTTACGTGGCCCCTTTTAAAAAATGTGTTCAGCAAGTCCACATCATATCCTAGATGGCCGCCAGGAGGGAACATGTTTTTAACATTGGACCCTATAGGGAAACATATTCAAAGATCTTCTCCTCTGAAAGTACATGGCCAATTGGAACCATACTTAGTCACAATGGTCCTTACTTGGTCCCCTTCATAAAATGTGTCTGGCATGTCCGCATAGCATCCAAGATGGCAGTCAGCAGGGAACATTGTTTAACCTTGGACCTCATGGGAAATCATTTGAAGATCTCCTCAGAAATACTATGCCAATTTGAACCAATGTGAGGCACAATGATCCTAACATGGTCTTCTACAAGAAAAGTGACAGTTGGTCTTTGCCCCATCAAAAATAGCTGCCTGTGGGGAACATAGTTTAATTTGGGATCATATAACATCAGCAAACTTCAAAATGAGACCCTTAAACAGTCAATAAACAAATTTGAAAACGTTGTGATAATTTTGACTTATTGTGTCAGCCATGACCCAGGTGAGCGATACAGGCTCTTGAGAGCCTCTTGTTTACTTAAGTGCCAGGATGAAATTTTTCTTTCACTGTCTACGACTTTTAACAGCAATTGCTGTTGAAATGCTACCAGAAATTACTGTAATGGAAGTGTAGGTTTGATGCGCAATAAAACCGGTTTAACCCACTGTATGTACAAAGTCATGACAATTGATGTTGACAATTTTTCCGTTGGTTTTGCAGATGCTTTGTCCGTTTGCCCTTTGGATTTCGGCTCTTGATTTTTTTCATTGTAATGTTGTTTAAATCTCATTTACAAGG
>MJUU01035249.1:327-14517 GCA_002080025.1 Modiolus philippinarum
TCATAGCGGTAGACTCACATAGCAAATATTAGCTTAATATCTATAACGGTTTAGAAAAAAAATCCGGAAGACCTATAGCTTACCAAAATTTTCTAGGTCCAAGTTCCATTACTCCATCAGGATCAATCGACCGGAACCAAACTCTAACTTGATCTGTAACTCATGGTGGTAGACTCATATAGCAAATATTAGCTTAATATCTTTAACGGTTTAGAAAAAAAATCCGGAAAACCTATAACTTACCAAAATTTTCTAAGTCCAACGCCCATAACTCCGTAAAATATCAATTGACCGGTACCAAACTCAAACTTGATCTGTTACTCATAGTGGTAAACTCAAATTTCTGGAACAGTTTAGAGAAAAGGTCCGGAAAACCTATATTTTACCAAAATTTTCTNCAATAATTCCATAAAATATCAATTGACCGGTACCAATTCGAACTTGTTCCGTAACTCATAGCGGTAGAGTCACATAGCAAATATTAACTTAACATCTGTAACGGTTTAGAAAAAGGGTCCGGAAAACCTATATTTTACCAAAATTTTCTAACTCCAAGCCCCTAACTCCGTAAAATATCAATGGACCGGTACCAAATTCGACCTTGAAGTGTAGCTCATAGCAGTAGACTAACATAGCAAATATTAGCTTAATATCTGTAACGGTTCAGAAAACAGGCACGGAAAACCTATATTTTACCAAAATTTTCTAAGTCCAAGGCCCATAACTCCACCCAAAATCAATGAACCGGAACCAAACTCAAACTTGATCTGTAACTCATAGTGGTAGACTTACATACCAAATATTAGATAAATATCTCAAGACTTCGATTTTTGTGGATTTCCCTCCTTTGTTCCTTCGGTATTCTACTGCTGTTGTCTCAATTAGTTTTGGAAAAAAAAGTCCGGAGAACTGAGTGTGACGGACTGACAGACAGTCCAATGCCCATAACTCCGTAAAATATCAATGGACCGGAACCAAATTCAAAC
Source organism: Modiolus philippinarum (assembly GCA_002080025.1). NCBI lineage: Eukaryota > Metazoa > Mollusca > Bivalvia > Mytilida > Modiolidae > Modiolus > Modiolus philippinarum. Next base: position 1,314 of record MJUU01035249.1, read on the forward strand.
TTAATCTGTAACTCATAGCAGTAGACTAACATAGCAAATATAAGCTTAATATTTGTAACGGTTTAGAAAACAAGTCCGGAAAACCTATATTTTACCAAAAATTTCTTCGTCCAAGGCCCATAACTCCGCCTGAAATCAATGAACCGAAACCAAACTCAAACTTGATCTGTAACTCAAAGTGGTAAACTTACATACCAAATATAAGTTAAACATCTCTTATAGTTTGGGGAAAAAATCCGGAAAACTGAGTGTGGTGGACTGACGGACGGATTGACGGACTGACGGAGTGCAAGCCTAGTGCGATAAGTGCGAAGCCGGTAGGGGACTATAACACGAAAAAGGACATAAAAAATGCCCGAAAAAAATCGACTTTATTGCTTAAACTTTTTACACCAATTACAAACAATGGCTATATTTTGGAAATATAAACATCATACATCAATAAAACTTCTCCCTTTCCCAAATAAATCATTGGCAAGCTTTTATCGACTGGTTAAAGCAAGCCAATTTTATTGTTTATATATCTGTATTGTATAAATAATATCATAATGTGCTATTTGTACACATGTTTGTAGACTGAAACCGAAGATTTAGCCTAATATTGAAAAAAGGGGAATTTGCAGCATTTTATAATTTTCAAAATTTCACTGTTAAACCGATCAATCTTTTAGACTTAGAGCATATATCTGACGATATGTGAGTTAATTGTTTTCAGAGCTGAGCTGCATAAGCTATAATAAAACACATATTTACTGTTTTTATCAAAATTCTAACCACTTAAAATACTAAGGCTTCATTCCGTGTATTGCACTCGGTTGATGCACTTGGTACTGGATTTGGCTTCCTATTTCGATATTTTTGGGAAATGAGTACATTTGTACTTCTTTTTTAGATTATGGCTTTTTATATTATTTGATTTTAAAGCTGCTGATCAGAGGTTACTTCTTGAAACATGTGTACAGCATAAAGAAATTTACTGTTTGTATGCAACTTCGGTATTTTTTGTATTTTGTATATAAATGAACAAAAGATGTCCATTCAGAAAATAAATTCACAGTTTCTTCGGTATTTTGTTGTATTTTATCACTGGGTCGAGGTCTCTGCTGGTGGACTGTGAGCCCCCGAGGGTATTCACCAACCCAGTAGTCAGTGCGTCGGTGCTGACCCAAAAACTGACTTTATTGAAACTTGCAATATTTAAATTTTACAATTTTGTTTAAAACTAAGGAGTATCTCCCTCATACGTAGCTCTGTCCTTAGCTGATTTTGGCTTTCTATTTAGATCCTTTTTGTTATTTGCTCTCTATCAGCTTTTACACGCTTTTCGTTATATGTACTTGCAAATGCTTTGGTTTGATGTGGACTTATAAAACATAAGTGTCGAAATGCGCATATACAGAAAATAAATTCACAGTCACTTCATTATTTTGTTTTTTGTTTCATATGTAAGAAATGATAAGAAATACATCTATTAGAATGTTTACTTTTACATGTTTTAATGTCGAAAAAAGAATTAATTTATGATTTGGGCCAATATTTGAGAAAAACGGGAATATTTTGTCTTTCAGAATTTTTTTTCATAAATAACTGCAAATTTATTTTATCTTTGAAACACGGAGTTTTTATGAATGAAAAATTATTGTAAAACTTTTATAAAGGAAATAATTTTATTCAAACCATTCCATTTTCTTTAGATTTAGATTCTTTAGATTACAATTTAATGAGGATTGAAAAAACATCTTCCGTTCTTTTATAACCAGATTACAATTCAGTTACGGTCATCTGTAAATTCAGTTAAGGACATCAGATATAAATAACACTAAACAGTTACGGTGATCTTATCAGTATTTTTTAATGAAAGTTACGACTTTATATTCACATTTTTGGCATATGTTTTCATTTCCTCCTAACAAGTTTGTCATTAACCATTGATAGAACGCCATTTTTATTCCCAAAATCCTACAGAAGCTATTTTATTTATAAATAAAATATAAGCCGATTCCTCCTGCACCATCTTTGGATGACCCAAGCGGAAAAGGGAACAGAAAGCATTGCATTCGAATTTATTCAACAAATTTGATCAACAATACAATGATGATACGCAACCCGCTGAACGATATCCGGGACCCTTATTTCGGTTATTGGTGTAATAAATACGTGATAAACTGTCTAATCAACCCATATTATGTAATATGTGCAATATATTGTAAAATGGTTACAGATAAATATAGGATACTGCAAGACGTAAAAAATAAACATTTCTTTACTGTGTTAGTACAGTGTCTAAAACATACACAAATCCTTCAGTAGGTTTGCAATTGCTTTTCTTGTGTATATTGTAAGATAGTATGTCCGGTTTTAATTGAAGAAGGTAGGTTTCTTGTTCTTTAACATTTAAGACAGGACAATAGTAAAAAAAGTTCATCTCCGGAAATTTTTTCTTTTCGTGCTCTTCTTCTCGTTTTGCTGGATCACTGCGATTTGTTCCACCAACGTAAAGAATGTTATCACCTGTGCTCCATCCGTTGATGATATTTTCAAGAGCACTAAATGACTTTTCTTTGAAATCAACACCAAGGGACACCAATGTCTGTGTTAACTGTTCCAAATTAACTCCAGCTTCGCTTCCACCAAATATTAAGTCTGGATTAAAATGTTGCAGGCATGTCATAAATGCCTGAAGCGCATCATCTATATGCTGGGCTGAAGAAGACTGCGCCATTTTTACAATAATCTGTGAATTAAAAATAAATAACTTTATGTGGAAACATTACAATTCATTTAATAAATGTGGTGTTTGTGATATTGTTAAAAGCAAACATTCAATTTTTAACACCAAAAAAACCTAGAAAGAGTTTTGTATGACCTCCCATTGCAAATATCGCCAATGTATTTCTAAAGTAAAGAGACGACCATTTGATTTTCAGGAGAGGATGTATTTTGCTATTCTCTTCCTTTCCAAGATAAAACTATAAAACCTAGAAAACAAATATTTTCTCTGTTATCTAGTATTTGGACCTTTGTTTTGTCTTTTACTTAGCTCTTTGATTCTTTGCCGTCTACATTATATGTACTAGTATATGTTTATCAAAAGCTTATATTGCATTTTCGCAATATTTTGCAAATTATATCTTTTAAAAGATATACTGTTTTAACATGTGTTATGTGTATGGTTATTTTCAGAGAAAAATGGAGAAGTTTTACAATTTGTTTTACGGGGACTTTCGAGATAGGACCATTGTAATTGAATCCGGAAACGATCGTCTCAGTTACCAGTAAGAAGGACCTCTGGATTTCCAAACCTATTGAAACAAATATATAGCACATAAAACCAAACGTATCTATGAAATTGAAGTGCATTAAAAATTTTTCCTCTATGACAATTCTTAAAGAAAATATTAATTGACGAAAAACAATAAACCCGAAGCGCTACAAATCGATTAAATATAAAGTACTCTTAGCTCAACAGTGTACGTTAATCAGTGAGTCCCTCTGTGTATTGATGTATTGATTTTTTTTCGTATAAAATTAGATCTTTTCTTGAGTGAACACGATTCAAAAGTCACGTATTTAATCTTGAATTTGATGATCTCCATGTATGATCATGTGTAAGTTAATGAACATTAAAATATGTATATGCTTTGGTAGGCTGTATATGCATTGCAATATTTGCTAATTTTTTTTTAATAAATGACTCGAATTGTTAATTGTCGATATTACATCCTGAATTAGTTTTCAAAGAATTTTAGAGAAGCTGTTTTGTAAGCAAAAATACATCTTGAATTATTTATTAAAGAATTTTAGAGTAACTGTTTTCTAAACAAATATAAACTTTTGTTTATTTATCACTCGTATGGACAATAACTTTATATTAGTTATTTTCAAAATTGTCACATTAAATTTTCAAGTTGAGGTGACGCATATTTCATTTAAACTTTGCAGCTAGATACGCGGAAGTAACCGTTGTTACCTATTATTTGCACCTATCTATTTTTATTTGAGAAAAAAAATAGCTAAAAACTACGTATATCAATACAATGTAGGACTACCAAAGTAAGTGATACAAATCGTGTCGAAAAGCAATGGGGATAGAGCTGGTGCCCGTAACTGCAGTAACGGCATCCNTTGTTGATGAAATTAAAATTTATGCATGGAATATGAATATAAAACCGTAATTTCCAATCTTAAATATAGATAAGGTAGCCGTAACTCCTAACTGAGATTTATGTTTCATCTTAGGATAACCGTAACTTGAGATTGTGATTTTTAATATTCCCTGATTTCATTTGGCCTAGTTTATGTGGACTTCATAAGTTTTTTTGACATGTGTCTAATTCTTTTTGTATATTATACAATGAAATAAGTTTAAACTGAACTAAACATAATGAATTAAGTTCGTCAGTTCGATAATAAAATCTGGATATACATTATTATGTAAGCAACACAGCTCCTCTAATGGCAGAAACAACCCTCCATACCATTTTAAATCGTTTAAACGATTTAAAAAGGTCGTACGAACGAACTATAAAAAAATGTTATAACAATTCTAAAGTCGTACAAACGATTATTTTTAAAAACGGGCAAACAATTTATAAAAATGGTTCGGCAGTAGAATACCGAACGAACAAAGCACAAGATTACATAAATCAAAGTCCAGAGACAAGGCAAAATCAAGAACACCAGAAGACGGAAGGCCAAAGACACAACATGCCCACAAAACACACAACCACTACATAAACAACACAAAAAACTAAAGCACTAACAGTGTGAACTCTGAAAAACAGAGTGACATCAGGTGCTCCGGACGGGTAAGCATGTCCAGCTCTGTATACAGCACCCGTCACACTGTCAGTGGGTCAACCCAGGGTGAAGTCGAAACCGGTAATGTCAAATCCGGGAAGAAGTGAGTCTAGCTGAAAATGACAGTTTTCATTTATGACACTGACATTTCATTTCTATTTATGATGTCGTAGTGACGGCCATAGAATTTCTGAAAGGACGAAAGTTACCAGGGCTGAACATATCCCTGACTCAACAGTTTTTGACAGTGCTTTTGCTGTTTCCACAAAGTCACTGTATGAACTGCACGCTCTACAGTAACGAATTAATTGTGAAATATACACTCCATATGCTGGTGAGGTAGGTATATTGCTGCAGAGAAAGGGAAAGTTCACAATTGGAAAGTCAAAATCATCACGTTTGCCATATAGCCAAGATTTCAGACGTTGAAACAATTTTATATCGAACAAACGATTTTTCACTTGAACAAACGATCTTTTAATCGTGCAAACGAATTAAAAATGGTAAAACTGATGTAACGATTTTAAAATCGTATTTACGATTTTTCGCAATCGTACATCTTAATTTATGTAAATTCTAAAACTAAGGTTATTTGGCTTCGTTTTCTTTTATGCATTTTGGAACACTTTTTAAATCGTGGATTTCCTATGTTTGGGTTCTAGTGCTGCTGATAAGGAATTGATTTCCGAAAAGGCCATACAGCTCATTCAAATTAATTGCAGTTGGAGGTAACATATGTGTGATAGTCTCATGTCCATTTACTCCATATCCTTTCGTAAAATATTAAATCGAATTTACAAACGATTTTTAAAAATGGTTTATCATTTTTTAACATCGTTTCAATGATTTAAAAATGGTACAAACGAAATTAGAATTATTTTTTTTAACGAAACGTTATTGTAAAACTTTTATAAAGGGAATAATCTTATTCAAACCATTCAATTTTCTTTTAATTACAATTTAATGCGGATTAAAATGCATCTTCCATTTTCTAATAACCATTTTACAATTCAGTAACGGACATCTGTAAATTTAGTTACGGACGTCAGATATCAATATCACTGAACAGTTCAGTGATCTTATCAGCATTTTTTACGACTTCATAATCACATTTTGGGCATATCAATTTCCTCCTAACAAGTTCACCATTAACCATTGATAGAACGCCATTTTTATTCCAAAAATCCTACAGAAGCTATTTTATTTATAAATAAAATAAAAGCCAATTCCTCCTGTGCCATCTTGGGATGACCCTAACCACGGTTATCAGCTGGACCCAAGCGAAAAAGGGAACAGAAAGCTTTGCAGTCGAATTTATCAACATCGCTATGGACACTTTTCCCCAGTTTTATTTAATTGTAGTGATCTGCAGGGTGGATGGCATCACGCATTCCTACTGTGATATATTATAGTTCCAATTTCTTATTACTTTATGCCTTACTGATATTGTGACGGGTGTCGCTAGCGGGGCAGGACCTGCTTACCCTTCCGGAGCACCTGATGTCACTCCCGGTTTTCATGGGAGTTCACACTATGAGTGCCTTAGTTTTTAATATCGTCTTTTTATTTCCGTGCACTGTAGCTGTCTAACGTCCTTGTTTTGTCTTTATTTTTCTCTGTTGCCGTTTTTGCCATATCTTTGGATTTCGATTTTTGTGGTTTTCGCTTCCCTTGCTCCTTCGGTATTCTACTGCCGTTGTTTCCAATAAGCCTCTTGATCTATCCAATGCATGAGAAATAAATCAATAATGAAAAGATACGGAGTAAATGCACATGATANTTGGATCTGATTTTATGTGAAAAAAATATTTTGGCTGCCAAAATGATGAAAAAAAAATTCTGAAGGACGCTTTCTGCCCCAAAAAATAATGTTAATTTGGAAAAAAAAATACTTTGTTGATACGCATGCAAAAAATAAATAATTTATTTCGCGCGAAGTGCGAAAAAAAAATTTCTGTCCAGAAAAAAAAACATAACCCCCCCCCCCAATTTCAGGTTAAATGGTCGGTCTCTTATATACATATATTTGTTACTAAGTTTTTGATCAATGGGTCTTTTATTGTGTTTCATTTTCTATCATAACTTTAAACTTTTTGGTACGTACATTAACAATAATCAGCCGATGAAAATGCAGATTTTATTGAACTGCAAAAAGGTCAAGAAAACTAAAAATAAACTCTAGATTAATGTGATTAGGTATTAAGAACATGTCAACAACAAATATTTTTTGCCCAAAGATTTGCTACATGCCCAAAAATTTTCAAATAAAAATCATCAACAGAACTTATCTATTGATCTTTATTATGAAAGTATTTCACGGAGCCTGTTTTTTTTAACAAAATTTACATGCCAACAAATTGGTGGTATTTTGTGATCAAAGACTCAAATTATGGCACATTATCTGCATCATTTTAAATAAATTCACAGGCCAATAAATATTACAAAGTTTGGAAAACAATTTATCACAATTGACCTCTGACGGCTGTAATATCACTCTGGCCATTGTAAACTTCTAATTGACGTGACGCTATTCATGAAATCTTTGAATGTCCATTTCCCGTAGAATTTGTCGGCATGGAATAAAAACGTCTTGCATTTTTAAACTTGAGGGAAAAAATATTTTCTATGTTAGATAATGACAGATCTCACCTTATTTGCAAAGCAGCAACAAAGTCGTATGACTCAACTACTTTTGTTTTTAAATTTCCAAAATATCTATTTTAATATATATGAATGAGCAACTTAAGACTTAATTGTATATTCACGTTCATACATGACTTATTCGATAGATATTGTACCTTTAGTTTCCGGGTACTAAAATAAACTTTTATCTTTTCGCGATTGTAAGGTTATTTAACAACAACATTTTAATGCAGAAAGTATTTTCTCATCATAGCCTTTTTAATGTAGCCAATATATGGAGATTCGTATTTAATAAAGTGTATATTTCACAATTAAATTCACATATGGAGTGTATATTTCAAAATTAATTCGTTACTGTTGAGTTTGCAGTTCATACAGTGACTTTGTAAAAAGAGAAAAAGCACTGAATCAAAAACTACTGAGTAAGGGCTATGTTCAGCCGTTGTTTCTTTCGTTCCTTCAGAAATTTTATGGCCGTCGACACGACATCATAGATAGATATGAAATGTTGGTGTCACAAATGAAAACTGATATTTTCAGCTAGATAACATACTCCCGGATTTGACATTACCGATTCTGACTGTTCGCTGGATTGATCCACTGACAGTTTGACGGGTGCTTTATACTGAGCAGGACATGTTTACCCTTCCGGAACACCTGATGTCGTCCCCGGTTTTTATGGAGGTTCATACTGTCTGTGCTTTAGTTTTTGGTGTTGTATTGTATATTTTAGTTTTTCGTTAGTGATGTTTGTGGTACCGATTTGTCCTTGTTATTGTCTGAATACTAAAGAGATTTACACAAACTTCCCAATTTTTTTCCTTCGTACTGTTTTAGGGGTAGAGAAGTTAGTAACACGTACCACGAGTTTTTAATTGGTTTTGTTTACTGGTAAGAAAATGACATTAACCGATCAGCTACCAAAAAGATCTGATTAACCCATAAATGCCTCACTGAATTTGTGACGGATGTTGTATGCAGGGCAGGACAAGCTTGTCCTTCCGGAGCACATAATATCACTGTTTGAAATTTCAGACTTTTAATGCTTTTTTTCATTGTTGTACCTGTAGTGTTTTATGGTCGTCTAGCGTCTTTGGTCTTCCGTCTTCTGGTGTTCTTACTTTTGCCTTGTCTCTAGACTTTGATTTATGTAATCTTGTTCTTTGTTCCTCTGGTATTGCACTGCGTTATTTTACTATAAAAACGAAAGCACAGCAGGTTGTCCTCTTGTGAATATGCTGCCTACCCTTTAATAGACAAAACATATAAATATGGAAACACAAAGACTCATTTCAACAAAGGAAGTGCTCTGTTCCTGTTGAATGACTGTTTAGACTATCGATTCTTGCAGATATTTACGTCTGCAAACAACATATTTCTTCTCAAAAACGTCATCCCCTATACATCAATTAGTCCTTCACATTTAGTCAACATGAAAGACATAACTATGTATCGGGGAACCTGAATTATTTTTTTTCGGTATCTTTGGTAATGAGTTCTTCTTTTCTAACTTCTTTTGCATTATGGCTTTCCATATAATTTAAGGATGTAGTAAGGTGAGGTTTTTGCAAGTTGTGAAAGTCATTCGGATTTCTCTGATTTTATCCAATATTGCTATGTAAAATATTTTGCCCCATTACACCCAATTTGCTAGTCATCAAAGTCTTTAGAAACTCATTTTAAGTCAGTAAGCAAGATTTTATTAGATTGTAGATTTTCCTTCCATGTGAAACAAATTAATATTGTGTCCATGCTATACTAAGGTAAAAGTCCAAGAGAGCCTTTCCCGCCATTTTTTAAAATGTGAAATATCTTGAAAACAAGGCCCATAACCTATCAATATTTTTAGCTTACTTTATTCCTTTAACAATGATCTTTCCATTTAGGGTATCAATTTAAAATGGTAGATTTTTAAAATTTCACCTTACTACATCCTTAATTCTAATGCTGTTGGTGAGAGGTTACTCCTTGAAACACGCATAGAGCATAACAAAATGTACTCTTTATTTTGCAACTGTGTTATAATTGTATTTTGAAACCATTGGGTCGATGCCACTGCTGGTGGACCCGAGGGTATTTACGAGCCCGATAGTCAGACTTGTCTGACATAAAAATGTACCTTACGTTTTAAAGAAATGAACTGTTTTAATCATAATTCTAATTCGTTTATCAATGCTGAGGTTTCATTTCATATATGTATGACACTTGGTGGGTGTCCTTGGTACTGGATTTCGCCTACTTTTGCGATATCTTTGGTAAGGTGTACTTCTTTTATTACTACTTTTGGATTATGACTTTCCATTATTATTTAATTCTAATGCTGTTAATGAGAGGTTACTCATTGAAACTCATGTACAGCATAAAACTTACTGTTTATTTTGCATCGTTTATATAATTGTATTTTTCCTACTAAAGCGTTAAACAGCAAACAGGAGAAATGTAATAAGATATTCCAGGTGCAACGGTTCCTATACTGTGGATTGGTTCAAATTCATCGACAATAGTGCAGTATCGGAAAAATCGAAGATGAAAAACACCAACAAAGCAGTTTGTTTACATACAGAACATCCTATTGCTACTTTCATAACAGTCTTATTATCACGTTGCTTTCTTAAATGTAGTGATCGATTGGCATCATATGGAAGCGTAGAAAAACTGAAATAATCTCTTGTTCATTTTAATAAGTCCTTAGAACATCAGGTAAAAGCAGGGTCAAAAGAGGTTCGAAAGTTTATTATCATTATAGATGTTGTAAATCGCTCTTATTCGTTTAAAGAATGTTCATGACTCCAACAAAACGGTTATACTTCTATAACCGTAAATCAAGTAGACTGAGAAAGGCGGAAAGTATACACTGCAGAGCTAGCATTATCTGTTATGACGATGACTTTTATTCTCTTATACGACCTCTTTTGATTGATCCAAGGTGGTATTAAAAATAAAAAAAAGTCCAATGTTTTTGAATATTTTTGCAATGTCTATAGACTTTGATTTTTTTCCTTCAGTATTCTTCTTTTACATATGTTTGTTATGGTATACTTACTTTAGAGAAATATCAGCAGACGATGATTTTATTTTGATCTTATGAATGAATATTAGAAGTATGGCTTCCTATCTTGATTTTATTTCGATTTTTCTGAATGATAGGAGTATGACTTCCTATCTTGATTTTGTTTTGATTTTTCCTATGATTGAATGATAGAAGTATGGCTTCATATCGTGATTTTATTTTGATTTTTCTTATTATATGTAGGATATTGGTCCACTCCTCTGTCAATGGCCGTTCGATTTTAGATCCATAAGATCTGGTATATGTGCTATATGAAAAATAGCAGTGTCGTGTGGAACAACGCTCAGGTTTTTGTCATTTTGAAACATTGATGAGACATGTTGTCCTAGGATTTCATCTGTGTCGCAGAGTGCAGTAAGAAAAATTATAAAAGTTCAGTTGAGGTTGTATCGGTTCGAAACAGCAACCTATATAGTTGAGCTATCTCACCTTATCTGTTAAATTCTTCTTCACTAGAAGACAAAAATGGCTCGCTTCATGTGCCGTCAAAACTTGGTAAAACTTGCGATGGAAAGATGAATACAGACTTATTCTCAAAACAAAAACCAACCGTTTTCCTATCGCTGATGAGTCTATTGCAAGTGAGTTTTTATCTACCATAATCTCCGAGCTTATGATGCACTTTCAAATTGTGCCTCAGTGTGTTTTTATAATTCCCTTTGGTAGAGATGTATGCTATTTATTTTTCTTAGATATCATGGTGTACTAGTACATGAGATAATATCTAATGTGAACACTTTGTTCAATTACTATTATCTAAATTAGTGTAAGTTCTAAAACCTAAGGATTTACTTCCTCCATCGTATTTTTATCCTTATTTGATATTACTGATTATTCGGATTTCGTTTGGTTTTATGCATTTTAAACATTATTTAAAATTGTGGATTTCCTTAGTTTGGGTTCTAGTACTACTGATGAGGAATTCATTTCCGAAATGGCCATACAGCTCATTACAATTATTGCAATTGGAGAAAACATATGCGTTATAGTCTCATGTCCATTTACTCCATATCCTTTCGTAAAATATTGGACGTCTAGCATAGATTTAGGTCTCTTTTAGTGCTATTTGTCTTTTTCACAGGAGCTATTTTGCTATTAATATCGTCCTCACAAAATATAACTGGTCTTATTGTCTCCATTTTGTTTTCATGTCTACTTCTTTTCTTTATTTTCTGTCATTTTTTGTTCGTTAAAGTTTTGATATCCTGGCAAATTGTTACACTCGCTTACAAGTCTAAAACTCCCTGTCCGGCTGATTACTTCTCAACAATGTGTAGTTGTATTTGTTACTATCTACTATTTTGTCCGTTCATGTTTTCTTTACAAAAATCTTCAAGTTTTGTTCTATGTCCTCTCCCATCTTTTCTTATTTTGTTAACTTCTCTGTATTTTTTCTGCTCATCTCTTGTTTTACTTAGCCCCCTCTAGACAGCTGTCTGTTAAATTCTACTTCTCTGTGACCACATTCTTTCCTGCTAAGGAAATGCCCTCTTATTTATCTGCGAATGTATATTTGCAACACTTCTTGTGACACAGTGACACAGTTGGGCTAATTAAAGCCAAGAGATGCTTTTGTGGTGTCACTTTTTTTTTTTTTTTTTTTTTTTTTTTTTTTTAGTAACGTTTTTTGTTTTTTGATCGAGCTGGCCCATACTTTTCTTCGGAATAAAATAAAGTGGTATAGTTGGCCACAATTATAAAGTAAAATGCACAAAAATGTACAAATTAAAAAACACATAAAAATGGAAAGAAGGGAAGATTGCCGAATGTTTTGTCAGTATGGCCTTCGACTAAGGAACTACCGGGCTAAAATACGGAGAAGATCGAAATGACGAGAGAAGGCAGACCTAATGCCGTGTCATAATATCTTTGATATTCTTATTTTTATCTGTTATTTAATTTGTGTTTTTTTACTTTTAATCGTTGCCAACTATACCATATTATTTCGTTCCATAGTTAATTTGTTGCCATCGCACAACATATATATATTTTCATACCTTTCTTCGACTTTTACCGATTTTTTCCTAGTTCGAGTGGGTAGCTTTTAAACCTTCCTCTATATTTATTTTTTGTCCGCTCTTCTGCTTCAACAGCCATCAAATCCCGGAATACACATTTTCTAGAATTTGATCTATTGTTTCTTGAATGTTTCATAGATGACACCGTGTTTCTCATACATGGACCAAGACACGTCATAGAGGTTGTCGTTACTAATAGCCTTTACTTGTCTTTTTAATTCTATGTTGATCAATATTTCATTTGAATGTATAAATGTTCTCAACAAGGTTTTTTATTCATCTCATCTAAAATGTTAGAATAAAAATACTTTTGAATTAGTTTGAAAATTTTGTTTCTATGGGCTGTACATATTAATCATTACTTTCATTTTTATTACAAGAACTAGTGATATCAACTCGGGACTTAGATTTAAGCCTGACCGTAATCGAAAAGGGATGATCGCTTTGGCGCAAACTACAAGGAACAGTATTTAACTTTAAACATGATCATTTTCTATGTGATGTACTTGATTCAAATATTCCCGGTTTTTGTTGAGTTGACATCTCCGTTAGCCTTTTTTTTTTTTATTTTTTTATGTTTTTTTGTTTTTTTTTTGTTTGTTTTTTTTGTTTTTTTTGTTTTTTTTTGTTTTTTTTTTGTTTGTTTTGTTTGTTTGTTTTGTTTTTTTTTTTT
>MJUU01035249.1:14600-25360 GCA_002080025.1 Modiolus philippinarum
GCTCGTTTATTTGATTTACATGTTTTGCTTTGACCAATTGCTGGAAAACTGTACAATATAATTATAGAATTCATTAATTTCAAATTTTTACCGTCTTTACCGTCACATAAAAAACATATAATGTCGGCACTGTCACACAACAAATTCTTGACCGTAACATGGTTGTGACGGTAAAGACTAATTGCAAAACATATTTTAGCCAGCTAAGCTTGATCCACCAAAGGACAAACGTGATCGTAGATATATGCAATCTTGTAATTTTGTCGAATCTTGTTTTTGAGATGAAGTTACACGAAAAATGATTGTAATGCATTTGGTTTAGACTCTACATTAAGGTGGAAAACATAGAACTTACTCAGATTTTCTACAATTTTACAAATCTGCCGCCATGTGGTCGTTTGTAGTGGCCTTGTTGATGTTATAAAATGGTAATACCATATAAACAATATATGATTAGTGTCTTCAAGTATTGAGATAAATTTGTTTGATGCTTAGAATCAGGGGCAATGCAAGCTTCAGCCTGTTTCGTGCCGAATACAAGCAAATCTCATATTTGAAGACATTTAACAAACATTGTTTTTTATGCAATCTAAAAATATGTGAAATTCTATTTCAAATTGGAATTTGCATCTTTGATATCAACCTAAAATACACCTGGTTATATTATTATTAACATTGTTATGTTTGTCAAAAGCAAAATTATGGACTTGAATCAAGTAGCATACTATGTCCCTTTTAGACGTGACTGACGGGAGAACCAATGAAACATCAAAAGACCAATAGCGGGGGTGTTTACCGCTACGGATTATCCGTATTTTCTATGATTTTCAAGTAAAAATACGCGCTACATATTCACATTGAAAATATACGGTTTATTGATAAACTATGAAATAAATCAGACCTACTACCGAAATATGGCAATCGGTGCTAATGAAAAGCTTCTTTTAGATAAACAACGTTATGTAAATCGCCAAATTGAATGACGTAGGTCTCTGTCGAAACAAGCCTGCAGGATGTGTCCCTTAGTGGTGGAAAAAGGAAGCCTAGTGCATGCAGGGTAGTCGGGTCATAATACAGAAAGCTTAATATCCTTCCCCTACCCACCTAAAACACGAACCATTGTACACAAACTGTGCAGAGCATCGCCATGTCTTTTGCAGTATTAAGACCCATTCCATATTTCTCGTACAAGAGCAGACTCACAAGGGGTCGTATGAAATGCTGAATTTCCTACCCTTATTCGTTTTTCCCTTTTTACAGTATCAGCGGAGTAGTCAGGTCATTATACGGAAAGTCTGACCGCAATTCATTGAAGACAAACTGTGGAGAAGCGCAACTCCACCTGTAGTTTAATGAACCCTTCCATATTTCTCTTACAAGAGCATCTGTAGGCATCGTATGAAAGTCTAAGTTTCCTGACTTTACCCATTTTTAGAATTTTCATGGGCAGTAAATCATTTTGCCCCAGTTGTCCTTTCACTTTTTTGTCTTTATTCATATACTTATGACCTTTGAATTTATTAACTCGTTGTCGTCTTGATGTAGCCGAATATTGCTAACTTAAGGTATAATCAATCAATCAAAACATGAAGTAGGGAAAAAGTTGCTGATAAAATAGACGAAATGTACTCCATAGGAGAAATGATAAAATGAGCTTATATCATCTCAATATTAAGATAAATATAGATAAATATGTTCATTATGGATATCATTTTAATTGCTTAGTCAAACATTATTCACATCTAGAAAAGTAGTTTCTCACATTTGCTTTTAATACGGGAAAATTTCTTAAAAAACGGATGGTCACAGAAACACTACTGCTGGAATATTGATACCATTTTAAGAGGGGTAAACAGGTCTGCAAATGTGGAATATATTATTCCGGATGTCAACAGTGATGAAAATCATGTTTTTATTACCTGGTAGCGCCGCAAAATCCAGCAAGGTGTACGACTGGATTTGAACCCATACTTTATTATCACCTATGGCAACACTGCCTGCACTATGCCCAGCGCTCTAGACCACTCGCTCACCTAGGCTATATACAAATAAAGCTTTCAGTAACCAGTTCATTCCTCCTCGTAGAAAATCTCGAGTTGAAACATAGTACACGGTGAACAGTGTTCCTACCCACAACACTGTTCATCCCACCTGGACGATTTCTTAATGCCAGATTTGTGTAAACTAGGTGCGTCTGTATAGGGGAACATTGTGTCCACGCGTGGGTAGTCAGATAAGTATATGGAAAAATTGGACGCAAACCGTTGGACACAAACTGTGAAGAAACGCCTCACTTCATGCAGTATAAAACCTCCTTTTTTATTTATCGAAAGCGGAATCGATCATGTAGAAGGCAATATTTTTTCTCACATTTTGCATTTAAAGTCAAACTAATTTCCAAAAATGTTTAATCAACACTTTTAAGTTCTTTGAGATGTCCTAGTTGTCCTAATATAGCTGTAATACTACATAAAAGACGTTAAGCCCTAACTAATAATCAACAATCAATCAAATAGATGCGGCATTGAAAAACACAGGTAGCATTTGGTACCTCATTTGACACACTAGATGTATCAGAACTTGTCTGGGGCACCTGGTCTAACCCATGTTTTTTTTATTGGGTCCGTGTTGTTCATCTTTGTGTGTGAGTGTCATCATTTTTCTGATCTTTGCCGTACGCATGTTGTGTTTAGTCCTTGGATTATTCGTTTTGGATGGACAGTTCGGTTCTAACTTACTTTACATTTCTTTAGTTTAATTGCTTTAAGGAGTTTAGCCCCCACTTTTCATAACTGTCTTTTATACGTTAAACTAAGATACCAGGTGAGTTTTCGTAAATTCCTGATGTAACTTCCACATTTTTGTTATAAAATATTTTGATGTTAAATAAAGATCAAATCAGGAAAAATCCGTTTACCGCCAAATATTTTCAGTCTTTTATTTCCGTAAAAAGCACTTACAAATATATTTATTTATGCCGTTTCATTTATTCTACAATGCTTTTCAGTTATAATAGATTTCAAGAAATACTTGATATAAACAACATCTTGAGCCTCTTTAAGGTAGATCGACACTTATACACGGCGCATTCGATTGGAGCAAATCGAAAATGGAATCGACTTGATTTAAAAGCCGGAATGTTTCTTTCTCAGCATTTTCATTGTGACGTCATAATAAACTGAGATATTTATATCATTCACTGTCCCGTGAATTATCTCCATTTTGCGGTAACTATTGTTTATTTCGTAAACTATATAAAATATCTCTTGTAATCAAATGGTGACATATAGATTTTTTCGCTCAACAGATAGCTTAAGTGTATATCTCTGAAGTTAAAAATTAAAAAAAAAACTATCTGATGTTTATTTCATATGAAATTTAAATGATAAGCATTTTCTCACTGTTCCCTGTATATTCTTTGTAAATATTGCTGAAAAATTCTGAATTTGCCCGATTTTCAAAGCCTGATATCAGGAATAAATGATCGGTGATATACCCTTTTTATTCTATTTTTGGAACATATGAGTTAAGACCTACAAACTATCTGAAAATAAAAAAAAGTCTGCTATCTTTATTAGTCTAGAACTACCTTACGCGGTATATTCTGACTAACATGTCCGTTTAAATAGTTTAAAAGAAAATAAAAAATGAAAAGACTGGTAATGTGTTCTGTTTCTATGGCTTGGCTCGAAACATAAACGCAAGGAATCAAACCACCAGTATAGCCAACCACTCTTACTAATAAGCCTTTATTTATCAAGAAAAAATGGTTACTCCAAAGATTTCTATTTTGTGTTCAATTCTTTCAAATTCGGCATCCATTTTTGATGGAATGAACAAAGTATTCTACATCTCACTGTGATTGACTTTTTTTTATCTAATTGGAATATTTGAATATCAGCTTTTATACGCATGAATGTTTAACTTTTCAATTATTAAAAATATTACAGTAAGTATTTTAATACAGGATGAAAAAACTTTAAAATATGACCAATTGTACAATATAATATGGGACTCACTGAACGATATCCGAAACCCTTAATACGGTTAATAGTGTACTTAATACATAACAGCACTGTCTAATTAATACATATTGCATTATATTTTAAATGTTAACGGATAAATATAAAATAGCAAAAGTACACATTAAACAAAAGGGCGACGGGAAACATCTACAATGGCCGAAACTAAATAATAACATGCCACAATATACCAGTGAACTGCACAGGAAAAATACAAATAAGACAAAAACAAACATAATATTTTACGAAAGGATATGGAGTAAATGAACATGAGACCATAACACATATGTTAACTCCAACTGCAGTAATTTTAATGAGCTGTATGGCCATTTCGGAAATTAATTCCTCATCAGCAGCACTAGAACCCAAATAAAGGAAATCAATAACTTCAAAAAATGTTTAAAATGCATAAAACCAAACGAAATCCGAATAATCAGCAATATCAAATATAGCTAAGGACAGAACTATGATGGAGAGAGTTCATCCTTCGGTTTTAGAATTTACATACATTTAGATAATAGTAATTGAACATAGTGTACACACGAGATATTATCTCATGTAATAAGCAACGATAGGAACTCGGGACAGCGGGATTTGGTACCGGCACGAGCAACAGCAAAATACACATAACTTTGTTACTCTTTAAAGTCCTGTGTCTAAAACATACACAAATCCTCCTTCAGGTTTGCAGTTGCTTTTCTTATGTACATTTTTCTTTAGTATTTCCGGTCTTAATTGAAGAAGGTAGGTTTCCTTCTCTTTAACATTTTGGACAGGACAATGGTAAAAAAACTTCATCTTTGGAAATTTTTTCTTTTCGTGTTCTTGTTCTCGTTTTGCTGGATCACTGCGATTTGTTCCACCAACGTAAAGAATGTTGTCTCCTGTTTTCCAGCTCTTGATGAGATTTTCAAGATCACTAAATGACTTCTTTTTTAAAACAACACCAAGGGACACCAGTATCTCTGCCAAATTAACTCCAGCTTCGCTTCCACTAAATATAATGCCATGTTTATTTTCTGGATTCAAATGATGCAGGCATATCATAAATGCCAGAAGCTCATCATCATCTATATGTTCGGCTGAGGAAGACTGTGCCATTTTTACAATAATCTATGAATTAAAAAAAAATAACTTTATGTACAATGTAGATCCTTGTTTGTTTCCAAACATTACAATTCATTTAATAAAAGTGATGTCTTTGGATATTGTTAAAAGAATATATTCAACTTTTAACACCAAACGCACCTAGAAAAGGTTTTTATATCAATTTTCATTGCAAACAACGCCAATTTGTTCCAAAAAAGGGGATGACCATTTGATTTTCAGGTGAGGGTGTATTTTCGCTAATTCATATCTTCAACGCTAATAGTATATGAAGGCATCATTCCGTCATTGATAAAGAACCTTTATTGTACGAGTTTGACTTTTTATTATATTTACATCACCCTTTGATATAGGGTCTGTAAGTTTCGTCATGTGACTCACGAGAATCCACGATAAATAGGCAATTCAAAAACTCTTCCCGCCAAAACATGACTGAGCATTATGACGTTCAAATTTTTGTTTAAAACGTCATATATCTTTGTTTGAAATGTAACTTCCGGGTACAATTTTTTATTCCGGAAGTTCCAAAATTGTACGAGACTTACAGGCGCTATAAGTGCTAGACCATTTAGTTCGATATTTTTCTCTATCTGGCTTTTGTTAAATTGGACATTTTCGGAGCATCATAACACATCAACTATCATTTCAAATAAAGTGAAGCTCTCTAACTAATGTATTATATATTACATATATAGTGAGCTTTCACACAAAATTTGAGGGAAATTTACATGGTATATAAGAAAATGCACTTCACCGGAAGTAAACAAATACAAAATTTCAAGTTTCACTTTAACTTTCAACCCATTAAATGGTCATGTCATTGTTTTTACCAAAACTACATTTTTACATCTTCGATCAATGAAATAAAGATTTTTGGTGTACCTAAAATTTTTAGTTTTGAATGCATTACTTTTTCTCAATACCATACAAATATCCATACTTGATTGATAAAGTACTAAAATAATAATTTTAACATGCAACCCTGGCGGGAGTATTTCTTGTTTTTAAGGTATGATGTCTATAAAAAGCAAATATTTTCTTTGTTATGCGTACCTCATGTTTAGTATTTTGTCCTATAACGTGTCGTTTACTTGCTCTTAAATTCTGTGCCTTCTACGCTAAAAAATACCCAAGTTGCATAATGAACAGTAAATTGTGTTATGCTGTACACGTGTTTCGAGGAGTAACTTCTAATTAGCAGCATTAACATCAAGTAACTTCGGTATTTAGTTAGTTATAATAAGGAAAGCCATAATCCATACGATTAGTCAGAAATTATTTGACATTATCTGTATCGTATTTTTGCATATTTGCACTTTCTCACTATTGCGCAAATTATATTTTTACAAGGAATGCTGTTTCTAAGGTGAGACGTTACTAAATGTACGTCACGGTAAGAATTATCTCCCACTGATTGCGTTCCGAGAAAAAGATTGTAACATGGCAAGATCAACACTTCATTTAACAGAAAGGCAATACTTAGTTTGAGATGATAAGATATAAAGTTATGTCAAAGTTTATAATTAGCGTGTCGATGGCCTTGTTTAAATAAAAAAAAAATATGTACACCTATGTGAAAAAAGTCAGTTTCCACTGGAAACTTCTATGTGTACGTGAAAGTAATTATTATTTCAATGAATGCTCTGATTGAATTCGAAAGCCCGGGAAGTATGCATCTTCTAAACCTCGTGAACATCCAAAGAACTGCTGCACAGAAAATTACTAATTTATATGCTTTTGGGGAATTAGAGAACTTATTCGATCATCGCAAACAGAAAGTATAAGTTATGAAAAGTGAATAAAAAAGCAGAGATAATTAAAAAAAAAACATTTAAAAACGGCGATTTTCGTATGGGTGTTGCTTCCAGTTTCTATCCATATTGTGGTAAAACCAATATACATAACTTGCCCTTTTAAAGAAAGTGTGTGAAATTCTTCTGATCTGCGATTTTTTTAAAATAAATATTTTGGCTTGAAATAATTTTCCAACTCTTCTCAGAATAAAATGGTCTTCCCAAAAATGCTGCAAATTTAAATGTCTTTTTCATATAATCGGGAAATTAGATTGTTGATTCGATAAACGAAAATTCGAAAGAGGTGATTATCGTATGTTCTCTAATCAATATGCGAAAAATAGGTAATACAGGTAAAATAATCACATACACACGCTATCCCCCACCCCCTCCAAAAAATGAAGAATAACAGCAACAACAACAAAAATAACGATCATAAAAGAATAAACAAAACAAAAACAAAGACGTCTTTGTTCTTGATCAAAACAGAGTTTTAAGTATACAATGTATTTATTTTTTTTTTTTTCAATCGCATTGCTAGGAATTGTCTTCTCAAGCTGACAATATGTGAACGATTTGGTTAATTTAAACAATTCATCAGTATCATGAAATACTATCAAAACGTATACATTTTGTAGGTTATTTTCTTTTTATAAATTGGGATACATAATGAAAATCCGGTTTTTGAATTGTGAAAATATCGGGAAGCGAGTGGCTGCCAAATAGGTACATCAGTTATCCGGAGCAAATCTCCTATAGTTTTTTGGAGATAAAAGGTTTATGTTTTGCAGATTATTTGTACGTATATCAAAGATGGTCATTTCACTTTGATGTTGATTTTTGATAATTTATGCCAAAATTACAAGGTGATCTTAGCCATTGTTTTAAATATCTGCCAACGGGGTAATCCATTCGTCTAGAGCAGAAATGTAACCTCAAATGTTTTTATATAAACGTTAAAAGGAGTGCTTAACATTGCAGATTTAAAAAAATGTACATTTATAATATTGAGGGTTGACCTCTGGGTAAGATACTGTCTGTGTAAATGAAAACCCGGTTTGCTGTCACATTGACAGTTTTCCTCTTGTTTTAGTTAGGAACATAAAGATGAAAAAGAAATAAACTGGGAGCAGTTTCGTTTTATCTGTGTTTGTCCCTTGTGTGTGGAAAGGAAGCTTATCCAATCATATTGTCATTTTCGAAATTTCAATAACCTAAGAATAACGAATGCAAGTCAAAATTTTCAAATCTTCTATTGCAGCTGTTCTTTCTTGTGTGTACTTTTCAAAGAATCGAGATCGTGGGTAAAGTGTCAAGACAGATCATGCCAGCATGTTAAATTTGTATTTTATTTTTTTCGACGAATGGCATCCGCCGTTATAACAGTAGCGATTTTTGCTTTGAATCATAATAGTGTGGTTCAACCGGGGCGATATCTTATTTGCTAGCACATTCATTTTGAGGTCTGTTCTGTGTAATGGTATGGTATAGTACAAATCAAAACTCCATATCAAACCCTTACTGTTACTCTTTCAACCATAAAGTAGAAATATTAATCAAAAGTTGTTAAACAACCAATCACCCATCATTTGATATAGAAAACCAACAAATTATTCACCATCGGATCCAGTCATTAAAATGAAGGTTTTCGAGCCAGCAAGCACTGGCTACTTAGGTTGCTGAATATTGTTTGGAGTAAAGGCCCTGTCACATTATAACGTTCTAGCCAACGTGTGCCCACGTTCGCGAATTTTTGTAAGAACGTTGGCACACGCCTAAAATGAAGAAATTCTTTTGTTTAACGCATTTATAGCGTCAGGCTAACGGCTTACAACGCATGGAAAACCTATCAATGATTTTTTTTTTTTTTTGTCTGAATTTTGCACACAATCGAAAAAAAAATCCTCCCTCCGGATCTGCCGATAAAATTATTTTTTAACCGTTTAGAAAGCAAATCATGATTCATGTCGTCAAGAACAAAAGATTTTTTGATTCCCCTGTTTAAGTATTGAGGCTTACTTCTTATTAGATAAGTATCCCACATATGTATGTATTCGACAAAAACGTAACTGGATAAATGATTATAATTAAATTCATAGATGAACAAATAAATTAATTCAATCAAGGCATTTAGTTTTCTCTTTTTATCGCAAATTCCAGCAAATTAAAGATATTTTCTTTGTTTCCAGCGCAAATCAGCATTTGTCCTTTTCTGAAAAGGGAATTATTTCTATTTAAAAAAACAAAAATTTTTACTGTTATTTTCAATAAAATTATCTTGTCAAAGGTAATACCCGTCTATTCCTGCTTTTTACATGGAATATTAAAGTCACTTGTCTTAAAACATAGGAAAACGTTACGTTGTTCATTGTAACATCGACGTACATTCTTACGTTTGGCAATTTTTATGTCTACTGCAAAGGTTTGTCCTGACATAGAGAAAAAAAAGGAGCTCCATGACATATAGTATTCTATACATCAATGGATTCGCAATCTCTTCCTCTTCTGATTGATAGTTTTTGGACAATATGTAAACGCTACATTTGTAGATATATAGTAAACCGTAATATTATCAGGTTGAAATTGCAATTTTTACGCTATGTCTTTGTAAAAGTGGACCTCAAAAATCGCGTTTTCAATGTCAAATATCTTTCTTGACTCCTACTAAAAAGTTGATATTCCGATGTAAGTCGTTAAGTTATACTTGCTTGTGAATTGTTACGGGAAAGTAAGACATAGTCATTTAGTAACATGTGATATGTGCATAGTAATTTTTAGACAGTTTTACAAATTGTAATTTAGGTTGGAATTTGATTATCTTTTACGGATGATCTCATGTACCATATTACTCTCAGATAAACATATCATCATATTTCTCCAATTCATGAGAAATAAAACAACAATGGAAAGATATAGAATAAATGCACATGGAACAAATTCTTTACAAATACATGGATCATGAAGTCACCATGAGGCTCTCAACAAAGTGCTTTTCCCACACTAAAAATCTATTTTAAGACTGTCCTTTGAGGTCCATGTTGATTTACTATTGTTTCGCTTCGACATACAAAAATACGTGTAACTAAGTTTTTTTATCAATGGGTCTTTCATTGTGTTACATGATCTTTCATAACCTAAGTTTTTTTGTTTGTATATTGAACAGTAACAGAAAATTAAACTGGACTTCAGAAAAGGTCAGGACATTTATAATTTAAATTCTGATTAATGAGAATAGTTCTTAAGTACCTATTAATCAACAGACTTTTTCCCAAAAAATTTCAGCAGATCGAAAAAATTCAAATAAATGAAAATAACAATTATAAATAAAACTTTTCTATTGAATTTAAAAATGACTGTATTTCTTACAATATTACATTAATTAAACATTTATAATGGTTAACCTTAACTTATCAATAAAATGTTTCTTTTATGTTAGGTAATGACAAATCTCACCTCAAATGCAACGCACGTCAAAGTCGTTTGATTTACGTACTTTTGTTTTCAAATCCCAAAAAATCTATTTTGATATATATGAGTGGATTACTTGAGACTTTATAATATATACACGTTAATGCATGAATTATTAGATGAGTATCATACCTTTAATTACCGGGTACTAAAATAAACTTTTATCTCTTTGTAATCGTAAGATTATTATGGTAGCTCACTCGTCACATTTTTGACTTTGTGTCAGATTGTGGAAACTCCTCTGGTTTTCTCCAGTTCAATGCCTTAAAGAATTTTGCACATGGACCCCAAATTTTCATTTCATGAATGTCTTGTGGAGTTAAGATTAAGACTTCTGAAAGGTTTTCATATTCTTGATATAACTTCCAAG